>VDFB02173669.1:0-42913 GCA_007258455.2 Sequoia sempervirens
AAGTTTGATCCAAATTTAAATTAATAAACATATAAAAAATGATACCATGACATGGAAATTTACATGGGAAAAACCATTTTAGAATAAAAAATCCACACTCGATAAACTACACAAAATATTGTCAAATGAAAACATCAATCTTGACAAATCAAAATGCGGTCTCCCAAGGACATATCACCTCAATCATTCCAATCATCACTACCCCTTCAATCATTCCAACCACCCCTATCACACCCATCATATATCAATCCCTTACTAACATGATCAATCTGAGAGTATCTCCAATACAATTCCAAATCCACCACCACTACCACCAAAACCAAATGTAGCAAGACGATATAACATTGCACTAAAAGATCATAGGGCCTACCAAAAGGCCATCCAACAATATCTATCCATGCAACAAGTAAGACAAGCTCAGCAAGTGCAACAAGCCTCTCAAGCTGCCCAACAAACACAAGCACAAACACAAAAAATGATAGCTATTGGGGATAATGATGGACATCCAACCATTGGTGATAGAATTGAAAATATCCCCACCACAATTTTTGAAAGCATTGATCAAGATCTATCCATCAAAGAGCACATTGGAAATGTTTCTATCTCATTTGAAGATCAAATCAACATAGGTCAAGAGACTTTTCAATCATGGTCAAAATCCACCAACAATACTTGAAAATGATCCAATACAAGAAATGTCAACATCATTTGACCCTTTGGTTGAAGACATTGGAAATCCCTCCACCACAATTGTTGAAAACAATGATCAAGATCTCTCCATCAACAAGCAACTTGAAGATGTTTCCACCCCATCCAATGACTAGCTCACCATACATCAAGAGCCACTTTTTAGTGATCTATTTCAAGGAGTGTTAGGATTATTTGATCCTATTGAAATAATGCACTATCTGTTGACCTATGATCATGTTGAAAATGTCTCTACATCGCCTTATGAGTTAGAGGACATATCTCAAGAATTCATTCCAAAGTGTGATCAACATCTTCCACTAAGGTCTAGCAATGGTCCTTTCCAAGACATATTGACATCCTTCGACCTCATAGTTACAGAAGGAATCCTGAACTCGACACTTGAGGATATTGAACCACTTACCATGTCTAATGATGAAACCCAAGAATCCTTTGTAAGAAATCCATCCTTTAAAACTGAACCATGTCAAGAACTTGATCCAAAGCATGTCGAAAGCAACCTCGAAATCTTTCAAGATCGAGAATTTGTATCTTCAAGATACTACAATAATATAATGGACACTCTCCTATATATGCAAGATGATCATATGCATGTAGAACATACTCCTCCATCTACCCATGAGATGCTTTATGTGGATGGACACGTAGATGATCTTCATTCAGAACAAAATTCCTTTACTCCTGATATTATTACTCAAAAAGAGCAGAGTATTGATTCCTACAGTCAAACTGAGTTGTCAACATCAAGATCAGATATATCCAAAATCCAGACTGAATACATCAAGTATGTGGATATCCAATATTTTCCACTCAAGGAAACAAGTCAGATAGAACAGTATAGTTCAGAGTTAGCCGAGCATCCAATCGAAATAACATCATCTACGATGGTCATTTATTAGAGAATACATTCTAAGAAAGAGCTCTCGGAATAGGTGGTATTAAAGAATGAAGGTACTACTTCCACAATACTGGGGGAAACTTCATCTCAAGCAAACATCAACATAGGAAGCATGAAGAATCCTTATGGTGAAACCATTGCCAATACTACAACCAGCCACACCATGAATCTTCATCCACCTATCATCCCATCCATGAATTGGGACCAACATCGAAAGAAAGAATTAAATCAAAGTACGAAGAATGTTATCAAAGAAAAAGAAGTTGAGAAGCATGAAGAACAAATCAAATACAAATGGATAGCAATGAACACAAAGAAAGATCATCCCTATCAAACTCCATCAGTCAAAGAAACTATGGGGAAAAATAAAAAAGAGAAAAGTATCCATCAAGGATATCCACAAAAGAAAAAGCAGGCTTTTCAAGTGACGTACAAAGTGTATCAAGCACTTGGTCCTAATTCCACGCACACTTTTGTATCCACCCACCATTGCTCATCTTCCCAAGTTTGGAGAGTCAAAGATTCCAAGCTGTCAACCAACCCATCTCCTATCCCTAAACACACTCCATCCATGCCTCCACACATAATATCTAATTCTCACATTGACCATGTATTGGCAATGACCCTTCATCATAAGGATTCAAAAGGAACTCTATCACAATGTACGCACAGAGACAGAGTTAACCCTGATATCAATAAAGCAGATCAAGAATCCCAAAAGTTGTATTCAAGTGCACGTATCTTAGCAAGGAAACTTCTTCAAGTAGGATATTGATGGCACATTATGATAGGGGCATCTACGTCAGCAACACCTTGTGATTCAGCATGAGCTTAAAATCTTTCGAAAAAACCAAAAAAATCAAAAAAAATGAAAATCCAAAAAAACAAAATCAGAAAAAGGATTGAAAATAGTAAAAAAATAAAAAAATAAAAATTGTCCTCTAGTGAAAACCACTACGGTGGCACTTTGGGCAAGACCATGATGAAAACCTATAAAATAGGCATTATGTGTGGAATCGAGCATCTACGTGCGACACTTCAGGAGGAAGCATCTCATCCCATCCATAATAAAACCGACATTCCCTTCATCTTATCATCCATAAACCATTGACCCAATCCATTTTCATCCATCTGCATCCATCATCCAAGTTATCTTGATCTTGATGAAATTTTGGGGCATGCTTCACGCTTGCTTACGGTAAACATCTTGGCATGGGTCATTTTCATTGATCCTATCCTACCCAGTGTTATCTGAGCCATGAAGCACTATCCAAATGAGGTTCCTTTATCCGAACACCTTACCTTATCGCAAGATAATCCTTGAAATCCTTTGTGTGCGTACCATATCCATCCATCCATAAACCTATCCAAGCATCCATCCATTGCATTCCATACATTGCTAGACACTGGGGGCATATATTTACATCTTTCTTTGGGAATAAATCTTGATCTATATCCTCCAACTTATGTGGTGATCTAAACATTAGAAAACGTAAAATCAAATTGGTCAAACCACCTGTGAGAGAAATTCCAAATCACTAGAACATGGCATATTTTGACGAGAAGACATTCGTTATCCCACTTCATCTTTCATCGAACATTGATCCAAACAATCACTATCAGTCGCATCTAATTTGCATGTCAACATCACATCAAATCATTCAAACAACTTTTGTTCCAAATCAAGCTTCATCAATCATGATCAATCAAATCCAATCAATCCATAATCTTAGGATATCCTTCCCGATCATTGTGTTGCTTAACACTATCCTTGCATTATTGTGCATCCTCAACAATGTTATCATCATCAATCCTGATCAATCAAATTCCTTGCATTGTTGTGCATCTTCAACAATGTTATCGTCATCAATCCTAATCAATCAAATCCTTGCACTGTTGTGTATCCTCGATAATGTCATCATCATCATCAATCCATCGATTCAATCAGTCAACCTTAGCTTAGTTCTCAACAAAAATCCCAAACAAAGCACTAATATAATCACATATCCATATCCAAATCGTCAAAATCATGCGAAAATCCAAAAAAATCAAAAAATTAGAAAATCCAAAAACATTTAAAACATATCAAAATCCAAAAACACACAAAAAATAAAAAAATGTCAAAAACATTGGAATCCAAACTACGTCATCTCTGAGCTTAAACGTAGGCAAGGCTCATCTTTGATTAGCCCTTGAAAGATCAAAATCCAAAAACATCCAAAAACATCAAAATCCAAAAACATTCATAAAAGTCAGAAAATGTCAAAAACATGGCATTCGAACTACATCGTCTCTGAGCTTAAACGTAGGCAAGGCTCATCTTTGATCAGCCCCTGAGACATCAAAATCCAAAAACATTCAAAAACACAAAAATCCAAAAACATTCATAAAATCTCACAAAATCCAAAAACATTTGAAAAAATCAAAAATCAAAACATTTGAAAAATCTAGAAACACCAAAACAGCCTCAAAACATTTCAAAATGTCAAAAACATCCAAATATTTAAAAAAATCCATCCATCCCATTTCGCTTTCACTCGAAATAATCAATCATCCATGATAAACTGATCGCCACCTTCATCCTTTGGCAACACAAATAGAAACAAGTACAACAATCATCAAAAGCAAGCTTCAAATGCAAAACCAAAATTGAAGCAACAAACCGTCAAATGCAAAATCAAACTCTTGATCACTCGTAAACATGTCAATCAACCATATAGAAATAGCCTATCAAGCAACTTATCAAACCATCATCATCCTATATAATGCATGTCCTAGGATATATTGTTCTGACAATGGGCATCATTTTGGATATCACCTTGGATTCTTATCCTATCAAAACACATCCCTCTAGCTAAAGGTATGAAGAAAATTGACTTGTTTGTGTACTTGATCTTTTCTTTTGATTTATCTTATTGCACTCATTCCAAGGACCTCTCGATGATATCCAAACGAAGGATTTAGAGAGATAGGAATGGGGAAATGATCATTATTCTTTTGTTTGTTGTGCTTGTTGGATGTTCTTGTAAAATAACTTGGCGAATACTTGCTTTGTTAGGTACATGCTAGCAAGGTTTTTGTATGTCAAGTGTGAATAAGAATATTCCTATCTATTTGTCGATTCAAATTCCATCGCACTAGGTACAATGCCATCCTGGTTTTTTATACCTTGATGCATCGTACCTACGCGTGTAATCAAACATAAGGTAAGTAGCCCTTTTAAAATCCCAATCCTTGATAAGCAAATCATCATCATCATCTCTAATAAAGTCTCATCAGATCATGGACTTGTTGGATCCTCTTGTCATCATCTAGGATCTTTTCCACACTAACATCATGTCATAAATAGTTAATCATCATCAATAGGACATCCATCTTGCATCCACACACCACCAGTATTCTGCATATCATAATTACAACATATCATCATCATAATATAGATCTATTAGTCTAAGCATCTCATAAAATCATACATTTGCATAATCACAGCATATCATCATTTAAGTTGTTTAAGATAATATAGATTTGTTATTCTAAGCATCTTAAAATCATCTCATTTGCATCATCATCCATAACCATCCATTTTGAACCTCTTTATCGTGAGATCGACCCTCAAATCGAATCTTTTCACTCGATCTCTCGAGGGGGCAATGTACCAGTGTATTTCTTTCTGCTGGGGCAACCGAAAAAATAAATAAAAAATTCAATTTTGATCGCGGCAAGTTTATTCTTTGTGTGAGCATCTTTTTAAATCTGCAAATACTAACATCTCAAACATGGGTTAGTACTTCACAAATCTATCAAAATAACTCCTATGAAATACCTTGTAGATGTTTCCAAATGCAATACATGACCAAATGAAACTAAAAACATTATGAAAACAATAACAATTACTTATTCCATAGTGGATTGGTGTCACATGTGCTAGTGACCCTTTCCCAACCCTTGCTAAGAAGCCAAAATGATGAAATGCAAATGGAGATGATGAGCAAGATGAGTTCTCAAATCTAGAGAGTAACCTTGCATAAAAGTTGTGGAGGATTTGCTTGAGGATGAAGCTTCTCATTTAAAGATTTTCAAATGCTAAGTGTGCCAAACATGGAGAATGTGGGACTAAAGATTGTACCAATGAAAGAAGGCCACTTGTCAAGTGATGTGTGGTCAATGGATGTGCAAGATTTGGGAAGAGTGCCCATGAGAGGGAAATTTTGAATTCAAATTGGCAATAAATGTTGATTTTGACTTTGGAAGGGGACATGTAAGAGACATGTAAGGCCTCATAAATGCTCTGTTGGGTGTACATGTCCACTTGGGGGGAGATTCAAACTTGGAGAATATTCTCCCTTTATGCCAAGTTAAAAAATAAAGATTTTGATAAATCAATTAAATGCAATTTCATGTGCAAGTGGCCAAATCTAGAGAATGCAAGTGGGTGAGATTAGTATTTAATCATGATGATTGTGCTGATTTAATGGTGCTTAGATGATTTTGACTTTTAGGAATTAAATATTTGATTTATTTAAATCAAGAAGGATGGAATATGCATTATGATTTAATTAAATAAAAGGTTTGATTTATTTAATTAAAATGAGGGTGATGGGATCAAGTTCATTTATTTGATTTAAACTAATGACTTTAGGAGATTGATAAATAAACTTGATTTATTTGCTGAATGGATGAATATGACCTAGTTGAATGCATTATGTCAATTTGACATGTCTACATTTTGCCCCTCTTTGAAGCAATGTACTTGTTGCGTTGGTTCAAAGAATAAACTTGTCACGATCAAAATTTAAAAAATTTCTGATTTTTCGGATGCCCCAGCGGAAAGTACACTGGTACATTGCCCCCTCGAGAGATCGAGTGAAAAGATTCGATTTAAGGGTTTATCTCGCAATAAAGAGGTGCAAAATGGATGGTTATGGATGATGATGCAAATGAGATGAGTTTAAGATGCTTAGAATAACAAATCTATATTATTCTAAACAACTTAAATGATGATATGATGTGATGATGGATGACATGGATGATGTAATATGCTATGGATAATTTATGAGATGCTTAGACTAACAGATCTATATTATGATGATGATATGCATGTGAGATGATATGCAAAATACTGATGGTTTGTAGATGCAGGATGGATGCATGCTAACGGTTTGTGGATGCAGGATGGATGCATGATGGACTATTCATGATGCGATGTTAGTGCGGAAGTGAGATGATGACAAGAGGATCCAACAAGTCCATGATCTGATGAGACTTTATTAGAGATGATGATGATGATAGATGATGATGATAGATTTGTTGAAGTTGAGAAAGCCAACTTCACAGACCTCGAAGATCACCTGCATGCAAATAACCTGTCATAGAAAGAAGAGATGGAGACCAACAAGCAAGGGTGCTTTGAAAGCTATAAAATATATTAATCAAAGTGAGATAAATTACAATGATGAATCCTTATAAAAGGATATTGTGCAACCCTAAAAGAAACCCTAATAGGTAGACATTTAATAATTAATATAATTATTAAATGTCACAAAATGCAAACTAAAGTGAAATATTAAGAGAGGAATAAAGGTAATTTAATCAACATGATTAAATTAAAACCCTTTACTCTAACACCCCTTTAAGATGAGCAAAAGTGCAGTTACAAACATGTGCAAGAAAGCAAAGGTAGCTACAATGCAAGAAAGTAAACTTGGGTCCCGAACAAGGCCTCTGACCAAGTACCCAATTACAACCAAATCTATGTAAAGTGGAGAAATAGAGAAAACCTCATGGGAAAAACTCTACTCCAAAAGAGATGAGAAAGAAATAAATGCACTAATAACAGAAGGATAGGAGGTGGATAACATAAGACCCCCCATAGACAGCTTCTATCATATAAGTACATGTATAATGGTCTCCATAGGAGAAAAAGAAAGAGACTAGAAGGCCCCCCCACAATGAAGAAACTCCTGTCGCACATATGGATGCCTGAGGTAGAATCCAGAAAGAGATCCTGAAGCGGCATATAATATTCCTCCCCTTGGGAATAAATGGATCCAAAGGACGAAGATGAAGAAACCCTGTGAAGAGAGAAGAATCAATCTGTCTCAAGATGTGTGCCATAATAGGATGCTGAAGAATCTCTCTGTTTGAACTGAAACAAAAGATGTCAAATCCAAACTGAACTGAAGACTCAAAAATTGCAACCTCTAAATGCACAGATGATGGTGGGCTAATAGCTGGAATATGGTTGTCAACAAAGAGGAGTTGAAAATCCTCAAAGTAATCCTCCAAATTTGCAATATAGGACTCTACAAACAAAGACGAAATGCCTGCAAGATAAGAATCCCAAGTAGCCATGTCTGAAAGATGTATGATGTCCTGCTTAGCTAAATCAATAGGAGCCAAAGAAGAGGCAATATCAAACTGATCAGGAACAATAGGAGATGATGTTGATACATGTATAATCTTAGTCTGAAGAGTAGGAACTGTGAGACAATCCTCTGATTCATCAAAATATGTAAGGGTGTCTAAATACTGAAGTTCCTTTAAAGTATCATGATCAAAAGGTGTGTTATCTCTCCAACCAATGGGTACAAGACAATCTGAAGTAGGATCCTCTGGGAATGGAGAAAGACTGGGGTCTCCATAGATCTCCCAAAGACGTGCCCAAAGTGGGTGAGGACAATTAATGTTCGATATAGCCCACACAGTGTCAGAATCAACACTAGACAAAATAACTCCTACTATGTGATTTCTAATGATATCCCAAGCTAGTTTTCCCTCTGAAGTTGCTGGTTCAGGTATGAGATCATACAAATAAGGCAAAATATTAAGCCACCTACAGTGTGTAAGTATGCCCTTTGCCCATGACTCATAATTACCCCGTTCCAGAAAAACAACTGAAGGGTGAGTAGAAAAACCCATGATAACTCTTCAAATTAACAAATCTGAGACTAACTGACCTCAATATTGATAAAGTAAATCAAATAAAGCCATCCCACGCAAACAAATCATTTCTAGGTGCCAAAATGTCCAAGTAATTGACAGATGTGTGAAAACACAAAAAACTGAATAAAAAATACCTGGCATAGATTCTAGAAAAATAAATTGCAGATCTGGAAATTTCACAGAAACACCTTTCCAACGCCTATTCGTTTGCAAAAAATGGAGTCCGTATGCAAAAGATATGGCTCCGGGAGTGCAAAAAGTTTGTTCTAATTTTGACTGAGGAAACCAGCATCAAAATGAAAAAACCAGGAAATGAAACCTCATCTATCAGAATGGCGCTGGAACCAGCTTTCCAACACCTATTTTCATTCGAAAATACAAGCTAAAACGCCCGAGATATTCCCGTTTTACTAAAAGTACCCATTTAGGCTTTAAACCAAAAATATTCCGCTGAACCTTCATGCACAAAAATCGAGGCATAAATCAAAAGGGCACGAAAAATGAGGCAGCTCAAAATTGATGCAGCGACCAAAAAGATGAAAGAAAAATCATCTCGTCCGTACGGATCCGTACAATCGTACAGATTTTTTTGGCCATTTTTTTGAAATTCCCCAAAAAACACTAAAAAATCAATTTTCAGCAAACCCTATCATATTTTATATGAAAATAGGGGTTTTTTGGCCTTCTGAGTGCACCCATGATGTCCTTTTTTCACTGGCATGCACTGTTTGAGAGATCAAATTGAAAATTTCTTAAAAAATGATGGAAAACCCCTCTAATCTGGCAAAAAAGAACTGGAATGAAACCCTTGCACAGAAAAAAACTCTGTAAGCTGATATCTTCAAAAAAAGAATAGGCAGCCATAGATCTGGAGCTGTGATACCATGTTGAAGTTGAGAAAGCCAACTTCACAGACCCCGAAGACCACCTGCATGCAAATAACCTGTCACAGAAAGAAGAGATGGAGACCAACAAGCAAGGGTGCTCTGAAAGCTGTTAAATATATTAATCAGCGTGAGATAAATTACAATGATGAATCCTTATAAAAGGATATTGTGCAACTCTAAAAGAAACCCTAATAGGTAGACATTTAATAATTAATATAATTATTAAATGTCATAAAATGCAAACTAAAGTGAAATCTTAAGAGAGGAATAAAGGTAATTTAATCAACATGATTAAATTAAAACCTTTACTCTAACAAGATTTTCTTATCAAGGATTGGGATTTTCAAAGGGTCACTTACTTTATGTTTGATAACACGCCTAAGTACGATGCATCAAGGTATGAAGGACGAGGATGGCGTTGTACTTAGTGTGATGGAATTTGACTCAACAGATAGATAGGAGTATTCTTGTTCACACCTGACATACGGAAACCTTGCTAGGATGTACTTTAGAAGTTTTAAACATCTTGGACCAAAACACAGAAAGGTATAACCAATCAACACAATAGTCAACAAGCTGTCCAAAACATCCTCCATACATATCTAACAAAGCAAGTATTCGCCAAGTTATTTTACAAGAATGTCCAACAAGCATAGCAGACAAAAGATAATGATCGTTGCCCCATTCCTATCTCTAAATCCTTCGTTTGGATATCATCAAGAGGTCCTTGAATGCAATAAGATAAATCAAAAGAAAAGATCAAGTACACAAACAAGTCAATGTTCTTCATACCTCTAGCCAAAGGGATTTTGTTTTGATAGGATAAGAATCCAAGGTGATATCCAAAATGATGCCCATTGTCGGAACGATATATCCTAGGACATGCATTGTATAGGATGAGGATGGTTTGATAATTGATTGATAGGCTGTTGATATAAGGTCCAATGACATGTTTGTGAAATGATCAAGACTTCATTTTGTTTTAAAGATTTGTTGTTTCGATTTTGATTTTAATGATTGGAAGCTTTGTTTTTGCTGATTGTTGTGATTGTTTCATTTGTTTTGCCAAAGGATGAAGGTGATGATCAGTTTATTATGGATGATTGATTATTTCGAGTGAAAGCAAAATGGGGACAGTGGATTTTTTCAAATATTTGGATGTTTTGACATTTTGGAATGTTTTGAGGTCAGTTTTTGTGTTTTTCGAAGTTTTACAAATGTTTTGATTTTCAGTTTTCAATGTTTTTGGGATTTTGTGTTTTTGAATATTTTTGGATTTTGATGTTTTGAATTTTTTGGATTTTGATGTCTCAGGGCTGATCAAAGATTAGCCTTTCCTATGTTTAAGCTCAGGAGACGATGTAGTTCGGATTTCAATGTTTTTGATATTTTTTGACTTTTTGAGTGTTTTTGGATTTTTTCGATGTTTTGGATGTTTTTGGATTTTTCTGATTTTCTGATGTTTTTGGATTTTTGCATGATTTTGACGATTTGGATATGGATATGTGTGATGATATTGGTGCTCTATTTGGGATTTTTTTGAAGACCAAGCTAAGGTTGATTGATCAAATCAATGGATTGATGATGATAACATTGTTGAGGATACACAACAATGTAGGGATTTGATTGATGATGATTGATGATGATAACATTGTTGAGGATGCACAACAATGCAAGGCTAGTGTTAAGCAACACAATGATTGGGAATGATATCTCAAGATGATGGATTGATTGGATTCGATTGATCAAGATTGTTGAATCTTGGTTTTGGAACAAAAGTTGTTTGAATTATTTGATATGACATTTGACATGCAACTTAGATGCAACTAATAGTGATTGTTTGGATTGGTGTTCAATGAAATATGAAGCATGATAAGGAATGTCTTCTCATCAAAATATGCCATGGGCTAGTGATTCGGATCACAAATGCTTTGATCAATTTGGTTTCACGTCTTTTAATGTTCATATCACCATATAAGGCAAAGGATATAGATCAAGATTTATTCCTGAAGCAAGATGTACATATCTGCCCCCAATGTCTAGCAACATATGGAATGCAATGGATGGATGCTCGGATAAGTGTACGGATGGATGGATATGGTAAGTATCTTGCGATAAGATAAGGTGTTTCGATAATGAATGCTCATTTGGATAGTGCTTCATAGCTCAGATAATGCTGCATAGGATCTAGGACCAATGAAAAAAAACCATGTCAAGATTTTTATCGTAAGCAAGCGTAATGTGTGCCCCAAAATTTTATCAAGATCCAGATAACTTGGATGATGGATGCAGATGGATGAAGATGGATTGGATCAATGGTTTATGGTTGGATGGATTTATTATGGATAAGATGGATGAAATGCTCGATTTATTATGGATGGGATGAGATGATTTCACCTGAACTGGCACACGTAGATGCTTGATTCTACACATGACACCTGTTTGCCAGGTTTTCATCATGGTCTTGCCCAAAGCGCCGCCCATGCGGTTTTCACTAAAGGATGATTTTTTTTCTTTTTACTGTTTTCAATCATTTTTTTTATTTTTTTGGATTTTCATATTTTTTTATTTTTTCTGAAAGATTCATGTTGAACCACATAGTGGTGTTGACATAGATGCCCCTATCAGGAAGTGCCATCGATATCCTGCTTGAAGAAGCTGCTTTGCCAAGATACATGCAGTTGAGTACAATTTTTTGGATTTCTGATCTGCTTCGTTGATACCAGAGTTGACTTTGTCTTTGTGCGCAAATCATGATAGATTGCCTTCTGAATCCTTATGATGAAGGGTTGTTGCCAATACACGGTCAATGTAAGAATTGGATATTATGTGTGGAGGCGTGGATGGAGTGTGTTTAGGGATAAGAGATGGATTGGTTGACAGTTTGGAACCTTTGAATCTCCAAACTTCGGAAGATGAGAAATGATAGGTGGATACAGAAGTGTGCATGGAATTAGGACCAACTGCTTCATACACTTTGTACGTTGCTTGAAAAGCTTTCTTTTTATTTTGTGGACATCCTTGATGGATATTTTTCCCTTTTTTATTTTGCCCCACAGTTTCTTTGACTAATGGAGTTTGATAGGGATGGTCTTTCTTTGTATTCTTTGGTATCCATTTGTATTTGATTTGTCCATTATGCTTCTCAGCTTCTTTTTCTTTGATAACATTCTTCGTACTTTGATTCAATTCTTTCTTTTGACATTGGTCCCAATTCATGAATGGGGTGATGGGTGGATGAAGATTCATGGTGTGGTTGGTTGTAGTATTGACACTAGCTTCATCATAAGGACTATTCATGCTCCCTATGTTGATGTTTGCTTGAGACAAAGTTGCCCCCAGTATGGTGATAGTATCACCTTTATTCCTTGATTCTGCTTGTTTTGAGATATCTTTTTCAGTAAACATGCTCTGACAAATGACCACTATAGATGACATTGTTTCAATTTGCCGCTCTGCTAACTTTGGATTATATTGTTTTGTCTAACTTATTTCCTTGAGCGGATAATGCTGGATATCCTTATTCATGATGTCCTCAGTCTGGATTGGGATACCTCTGATCCTAATGTTGATAACTTAGTTTGACTATAGGAATTAATAATCTGCTCTTTTTGTGTAACACAATCTTGTTCTAGATGAAGATCATCTACGTGCCCATCCATAGAAAGCATCTCATGGGTAGATGGATGAGTATGTGCTATGTGGATATGATCATCTTGCATAGATAAGAGAGTGTCCATTAGATTAATGTAGTATCTTGAAGATACAAATTCTTGATCTTGAATGATTTCAGAGTTGCTTTCAACATGCTTTGGATCAAACTCTTGAAATGGGTCAGTTTCAAAGGATGGATTTCTTACAAAGGATTCTTGGATATCTTCATTAGGCATGTGAAGTGGTGCAATATCTTCAAGTGTTGAGTCTAGGGTTCCTTCGATATCTGTAACCATGAGGTCAATGGGGTTCAACATGTCTTGGAAAGGACCATTGCTAGACCTTGGTGAAAGATTTTGATCATGCTTTTGAATAAATTCTTTAGATATGTCCTCTAAACCATTAGGTAATGTAGAGAAATTTTCAACATGATTATTGGTCAATGCCTCATTGGATGAGGTGAAAGTATCTTTATTGATGGATTGATCTTGATCTTTGTTTTCAACAATTGTGGTGGAGAGATTGACAATGTTATCATTGTCCCCAATAGCAATTATCTTTTGATCAATTAGGTCTTGGATGAGATTTTTTAGTCGAATACAACTTAATGTTGTGTGTCCCTTTGTTTTTTGATAATCACAATGGTTCTCCTCATTATACCCTGGTGGTTTAACTAGGGGTTCTTGATAGTTCCCATAGATGGGGAGCTTGATGAGATTTTCTTGTACCAATTGTTGCAAGACTAATTTGATTGGTCTCCCAAGTGGTGTGTATTGTTTAAGTGGATTTGGATTTTGTTTAAGTGGATTTGGATTTTGTTTAAGTGGATTTGGTATGTGTAGTTGTGTTTGATTTTGGACAATATTCTGATTTGTGATGATGGGTTGAAATTGACCATTGCTCATGTTTGGAATATTCATATGATTTTTAAATGTATCCATCTCAATGTTTGCTGGATTCATGTTTTGAAAACTCGTTCTTGGTACATTCTCCTTTGGAATGTAAGGATTTGGTGGGATGACATTGTTTGTTTGAAGGCACATGCATTGATTGTTTGGTTGGTGGATTTGTAGGTTTGGACTTAGATCTATCATTGGGAAATGTGTTCCAAACTTTGACTTGGGCATACTCACACTTGTTGTACCATTGACATTTGTTGAAAGCAATGATCCCATGCATGGAATTTGATAATTGATAGGCATTGCAAGGCTTTGAAGATTCAACTGATTTGGATCACCCAAGATGTATGGATCAAGTTTATATTCCATGTTCTTCTTGTGTTTTGACCTTGTAGAAAAAGTGACCTCTCAGGTTCTTAGGACCAATGATGATATGGAGGATGAAATGTGTAAATGATATGAGTGTTGAACGTTTTAGGGACTTTGGATCAATGCTAGACTTAGGGTTTGATTTTGATTGGTTGATTTGGATAGTGAACTTGTAAACCCTAAGATGTTGGTTGTGATCTTAGGATGAATTTGTTAAAAGGATGGTTGATTTAATTAAATGTATGAGAAAGGATGCATTCCCACACACCTAATTAAACAAATGACTTTGATTTTATTTAAGGATGATTTACCCAAGTCTAGAATGATGTTTCCAAAGTTATAAAGTTGTTTGGTGGGATGGATTTTGATAAGTTTTTGGATGGATGAAGTGTTTGATTTTATCCTAAGAGACTTAGAGAAAATTTGTTTACTAGGCCAAGGTATTGAAGAACACACTTTTCTCTAAGAGTAATCAAAAGACCAATATGACCAAAAGATATCAAGCACATGTGTGGGGTCCAATTTGTTATCTTTTTCTTAATGAGTTCTTTTTACAACAAACACACTTCTTGATTAGGTTTCAAACTAAATGTCCAATGTCACAACTTCTTTTTGTCCCACAAAGTGCTATGTAGAAGTTCCAAGAAATTAGGACAAGGGTTGCCTAATGTTGACCTTTGTAAGAGCAAATTAAGATGTAAACCCAATTACTTAGAAACCTCTAAGGACATAATCCCAAGGGTAAGCAATAGTTCTTGGGTTTTGTCAAAGTTATTTGCTCTAACTAAGGGGTTTGAAATTCTGGTGATGATGTTGAATGATGGTTTTCCAATGTTTTTGATAAACACACTGTGTTTTCAAACAAGCAATGTAACACCCTAGCTCAATTGGTACATTTTTCTTGGTGGGCTTGCCTCATGCCCTTCATAGTAGAAGAGATGATTTTACATGCAACCAAGGACAAAATATAACGGTATGTTAAGAATGAAGTCTTAACCTTTATATTTCAACCAAGATCGGACATGGCAAGTAACTTCTTGGAATCTAAGTTCCAATGCACCACTTTGATATAATTGTTGGATGGACTAGATGGCTGCTACAAACAAGGTTCTTAATGACACAAAATTGGGGACATGGCACCTTGCTAGCGTCCAACAAGCCACTAAAGGCTTTAATCAATCCTACTAGGGGCTCTTATACGTTTTACGGTAGTACCCCATTCTAAAAGACACTGTACGGCGAAGGCCTACATACCATGAGGACTTGACTATTTAGTCTTATCCATTTATATACCAGCCCAAATGAAAAACCGGTTGGAGTTACCCTTGAGTTCTCCTTTCATATGTGTCTCTTAGGCAGGCCCCTTTAAATGTAAACAATAGCGAGCAAGCACATTCGTGGTTCGATCAACCTTCGTTTAGAAAAAAAGGGAGAACACATGCAATATACCTAACTCACACTTGCAAAGTATTTTGTTCAATTTTAATCCCAAACTGAAAATGTGGAGGCAATATTTTATGCAACTTAATGTCACCAAAAAGACTTTTGATTCTCAAGATTGCTGTGAGGCGCGAGAGAAGCGCATACGTCTTTTTAAGTGAAATTACTTTGCAAAAACGATTGCAAAAACACGAAAGCACTTGTTCATTTTAAGCCTCAAAGCAATGATGAGTTCATTTTAAGCACCAAAATCAAGTGTGAAGTTTGCCTTGTTCAATTTTAAACCAAATCGAAAAGCTAGTAAGTTTGTAATGTTCAGTTCTAATCCAACATTAAAAGAAAACAATGATCTAGTTGGGTTAAAACAGAAAATTAAAGCATAAAATAGAGGCCTTTAAGCATTAAAAAATGCTTTGTGAGTTTCAAATTTGATGCTTAATTCTTCAACTCTAACTTTGCTTTCGTTTTCGCCCAACTCCACTGCTTGATTCCAATGTCAATTTGACCTTTACCTATAAGCACAAAAATAGGATAATAGAAATGAGATTTATGTTGAACTCATAATGCTTGCATTTACTTATAACCTTAATGTAAGAGTTCATTTTCCTTGAAAGCTTAAATTATGCATTGATAATGCACAAC
Source organism: Sequoia sempervirens (assembly GCA_007258455.2). NCBI lineage: Eukaryota > Viridiplantae > Streptophyta > Pinopsida > Cupressales > Cupressaceae > Sequoia > Sequoia sempervirens. The sequence goes on from VDFB02173669.1 coordinate 16,440, forward strand.
AAAGTTTTGTTGATGATCTCCTTTAAAAAATGATTTAAACATATGAAACTAGATCAATAGAGTACCATACATCATTATTGATTTAAATCAAGCATTAGTGACATTCCCAAAATAATCATATCTAACACATGCTTGGTAGGCGTGCTTCTCTATTCTATGTAACTATTAAAATCTAAGTGTCTGCTGTGAGCACCTCTTAAATATCTTATTAGAATTGGGATTATAAAATAGAATGCCATGATGCATTATACTGCGCACCATACTATCAACTTCATTAAGTCATCAGCCACTCTTGATGCAGTAACTTGTCAGTGGGAATCAGACCTGTGTACCTCTTCCTCTTTTATCGATCTGCCATAGTGGCTACTCTTTAACCAACAATTCAGCAGAACGTGCTTGAGGACAGCTAAGGTAAATCTTTGACTATCGATGCCAAGGTTGATACAAGTTGGCCCATACAAGATTTTCGCATTTAATATGTTGACTTTAACCTCACCTACGTCTAGAAATTTTTAAGAGAGGCGCCATCAAATACAAAGAGTAGATACCTGACTCCCTACAACGTTGAAGTGTTTCCGTATGGGTTCCAGAGTAGTTTGGGATGAAGAAAAGCATGTTAAGAATCAGAACAAAAGACTTTCAAATTCATTTAGAGATTTCAATAGCTCTGTGGCAGGTTTGCTCTTTATCAGCATATCTTTTCAACAAATATTTAAATCATCGACAATACTTAAAGCGGTGGGATCTAAGCTATCAAACAACCTACACTTGGTAAAGGCGCACATCTATATAGTAAAGGCATGCAATCAGTTTAACAGAATTCTGCATAGTTTGTATCACATTGCCAGAGTTTTGTTGAGAGCCCACATGGAAAACTGCTTCCTCTCCCATCTGTAGTGCCATCAATACTGGGTTGATAGAGTCAGCAACCATAAATGTTTATATGAAGACCTTCAAGTTAGCGTGTTCACAGAAAAGAAAGCAATGTAACTAGCAGGTGTAAAGATAAATCCCTTACGCATCCCTCCTACCTGCGTAATATAGAAAAAGTCAATAATAACGAGCAAGGTAAATAGAGATCTTCTCAAGTTAGATACTCTGACAACCAGAGAAATTGCATGGTGGAATTGAAACAGAGAAAGAGCAACCCAGATGGAAAGATATGGAGACAACAACCAGAGAGATTAAGCATAAACAACATAACTGTGATGGTTGCAGGACTCTCTTGGAGGAAACAATAGAACTGTGATGGTTGCATGTGTTAGTCCTACTAACACAAATGCAGAAGAAACTCTAAATACTCTGAAGTATGCAAATCAGGCCCGCAACATTCAGAATAAGGCTATTGTCAATCGTAACCCAATGGCTGCTGAAATGCAAAGAATGTGACATCAACTAGAGTATTTGCAAGCTGAACTTCTTTGTTCTCGTAATGGAGTTGCTTCATCTGACGACCTGTAGGTTCTTAACCATAAGATCTCACGGCTTGAAGCAAGCAATGTAGAGCTCTTCGACAGGAACATTCTCACTATTTAAACCTGGCTCGACCATTGGTAAAATTCCTATATTCGTCAAATTTAAATCTATGTTATATACTTTATATTTGTTGGTAGAACAACAGGTATGGGCCAACATCACCAAATTCAAATGCTAGCTTTGATTCTAGGCATGGTGCTAACGCCATACTACTTATATTGTATACTTGGAACAAACCAAATGGCTTGGGATCAATGAATATTTAAAAGGCCAAGGACTACGACCATTGTCAAAAAAGTGTAGCTCATACTTCAGAAACTATGGCAATGACAAAATTATAGAATTAACCTATGTAGGTTGAGAACTTCAAAAAGCTTAAAGCGTGCTCTACCAAACTGAGGATTTTCATTATCTTTTTTTTTTTAAGAAAATGTTAAACCAAATCATAAGAAGGGTGATCATACGTACAATTTTATAATAGTATGCTTATAGAATAGTGACAAAGACATAAAAGCACGCTTCTAAAATAAAATGTGCAAATCAACAAGCTGGATTTCAAAGATCATAACACCTTACTATGCCTGCAAGTGTCACACATTTGTGACCATCCTTCAAATCAATAAATGATGTTAACAAAAAAAAGAACAAAACAAAAAAACATTAGTTAGATTTAGAAATATCAGAAATATATGAAAGCAAAATGTGATTAGAGGTGCCCTCATTCTAGCGCCATTATTGTGAGCATCTTTTTAAATCTGCAAATACTAACATCTCAAACATGGGTTAGTACTTCACAAATCTATCAAAATAAATCCTATGAAATACCTTGTAGATGTTTCCAAATGCAATACATGAGCAAATGAAACTAAAAACATTATGAAAACAACAATAATTACTTATTCCATAGTGGATTGGTGTCACATGTGCTAGTGACCCTTTCCCAACCCTTGCTAAGAAGCCAAAATGATGAAATGCAAATGGAGATGATGAGCAAGATGAGTTCTCAAATCTAGAGAGTAACCTTGCATAAAAGTTGTGGAGGATTTGCTTGAGGATGAAGCTTCTCATTTAAAGATTTTCAAATGCTAAGTGTGCCAAACATGGAGAATGTGGGGCTAAATATTGGACCAATGAAAGAAGGCCACTTGTCAAGTGATGTGTGGTCAATGGATGTGCAAGATTTGGGAAGAGTGCCCATGAGAGAGAAAATTTGAATTCAAATTGGCAATAAATGTTGATTTTGACTTTGGAAGGGGACATGTAAGAGACATGTAAGGCCTCATAAATGCTCTGTTGGGTGTACATGTCCACTTGGGGGGAGATTCAAACTTGGAGAATATTCTCCCTTTATACCAAGTTGAAAAATAAAGATTTTGATAAATCAATTAAATGCAATTTCATGTGCAAGTGGCCAAATCTAGAGAATGCAAGTGGGTGAGATTAGTATTTAATCATGATGATTGTGCTGATTTAATGGTGCTTAGATGATTTTGACTTTTAGGACTTAAATATTTGATTTATTTAAATCAAGAAGGATGGAATATGCATTATGATTTAATTAAATAAAAGGTTTGATTTATTTAATTAAAATGAGGGTGATGGGATCAAGTTGATTTATTTGATTTAAACTAATGACTTTATGAGATTGATAAATAAACTTGATTTATTTTCCGAATGGATGAATATGACCTAGTTGAATGCATTATGTCAATTTGACATGTCTACACTTTGAACCAACACAACAAGTACATTGCTTCAAAGAGGGGAAAAATGTAGACATGCAAAATTAACATTATGCATTTAATCAGGTTCATTCATCAAGTAAAGTAGGTTTCACATTCATCCACTCATTAATTTAATCAAACTCATCAAATCCATTCACCAAGTAAATCAAGATTATTAAATAAATCAACTTGTCTCACATCATCCCTCTAATTAATTAAATCAAACATTCATTTAATTAAATCCAAATGCATTTTCCATCCTTTTCTAATTTAAATAAATCAAATATTTAAGTCAAAAAGGTCAAACTCACCTAATCATCATTATGCTAATATAATCTTAATTAGCCTAACCTAACCACCCATCACATCTTCTAGATATCCCCATTTGCACAAATAAATCAATTTATTGATTTATTAAAATCCTTATTTTCCATCAACATGGCATCTTTGGGGAATATTCCCTCAAGTTTGAATTCAAAATCAAGTGGGCATGTACATCCAACAAAGCAATTAATGTCTCTTACATGTCCATTGCACAAGTCAAGCTTAGCATTTAACTCATCTTGTCTCTCAAATTCAAATTTGAAATCTCCCTCTCTTGGGCACATTTCTCAAATCTTGCACACTCCTCAACTACTCACAAGTTGACAAGTGGCCTCTTTTCATTGGCTTATCTTTAGTCCCACATTGCTCTCTCATAAGCACTCTTAGAATTTAAAAATCTATAAATGAAGGCTTCATTCTTCAAGCAAATCCTCCACAAATCATCCACAAATCCTATGCAAAGTCATTCTCTTCATTGGAGAACTGATTTTTCCCATTCATCATCTTGATCATCAACATATCATTTTCATATCATGGAGCTTAAGCAAGGATTGGGAAAAAGCTATTTTCAACAATAGCACCAATCCACTATGGGATATAATTCTCTCCATGTTTATTATATGCTTTCAATTTATCTATCTAAATCTTTGTTGCTTTGATTGCATTATTAGCATGTAGAGTTATTTCATAGGGATGTTGATTATTAGTTTGGTTTTAAAATGCTAACCATTTGCAGATTTTGACATCCACAATACCAAATAATTATGAAGAAATAATCAATAATCAATAAATTAAATTGGATATTTGCAAAGGTTGAAACACCCTAATTCTCAACGAAAACATTATGCAAGTGTATTATACAGTATTTATTTGAAGCAACCTATCCTATTAAACATATGAATACTTTATGAAAACTTCCTAGAGAATTATGTTATAAGAACATCAATAATTATTGGATATTAAGATGAGTGCACATAGCAGACTCGTATCTTGATTCAAATGTCCGCATTGGTATCTATCTTCAAATTTAACAAGGCTTTATAAATCATTGAAATAAACAATGCAATACAATAATTTTTTTATTAAAATATTCAATTAATATAAATAAATATTTAGATGCAGTTAAAAATCACTAATTAAATTGATTCTAATCTAATAAATAGTTATACCTTCAAATTTCCATTTTGAATAGCACAGTCTATGCTCTCCTTAAAATCTTCTTCTAAACTATATTTGAATGTGAAGCCCATGTCGAACAATTTATTTGAAGAAACTGGGACATATTGTCTAACGAAATCTTCCTCATCCAACCTGAAAGGAAAACAAACAAAAAAAATGAGCTATAGATCTGCAGTAAAGCAAGAGAACCTTCAATAATGAGTTGAAAATTATCTACTTACTTGAGTGGAATATTTAATTGTTTAGCAACAAGCTCTTTAAGAGAGTTAAAACTCCTAGAACCAGTGCTGCAAACATGGCGGCCTTGCGCATTTGAATGCTCCATGAAAAATATGTGGGCATTACATATGTCATCAATATGAACTACTCCTATGGAGCGCATCGTAAAATGAAGAAACTTATAGGCTTGATAAGATGCATCAGTTTCTGCCAAACCATGCAAAACGAGAAGTATACAGAATCATGAATGTGTTGTATAAATAAACATACAGTTGTTTTATGCCTACAGTTAGGCTAATAATGTTTGGAAAGATATATCAATAAACATATAGAAATTCAGTACCTCCAATTATTTCTATAAGCCTCCTATTAGAATAATATTGTTTTGAAGTTTGTATCAGTAAAGATATAAACCTTTTATACCAATAATTAGACCTAATGATGTTTTGAAAGATGCTTAAATTAACATATAGGCATTTTATACCTCCAATTAGGGATAGTATTACTTTGGAAGATGATGAACCAGACATATTTGTTAGCCAAGGCCCAACCACAATAGGTGGTAGGACGGTCACCACCTCAAGCTTGTTATGAGCACCATATTTAAGGGCCTCTTCATGTTCTGCTAAAGTCTTAGAAACCATATACCAGGCCAGCTTATATGTTTGAGATTTGAGGAAATTCATAGGGCTCCAACATGATTCGTCAAGGGATGAAGAAGATAATTCGCCCTTCTCATCCAAGGGACAGGTTGCTGCAATAGAAGAAGTGTAAACGGCTCGCCTAACAGATTTAGTTTTTGTGTAGGCTCTCAAAACATTCAGTACTCTGTTTACAGCTGTCACAACAAAGTCATCCTGTAGTCCACAAGTTTATATCTTTAGCAAATAAAGGGTCTGCAAAATTATCTATTTGAAACTAATCAATCAGTAATTACCAGAGAGTTTTCGTTAGCACCATAGGACTGGCTACATGGAAAACTCCTTCATAGCCCTCTATTGCAGAATTGAAGCTGCCCTCTTCCAAGGGATATGTTTTGAACAGCTTCAGCCTCTCTTGTGCCCTTGCTAGATCTAACAAAGGCCCACATTTCATCTTGTCTCCTGCAGTTTATAGTTAAACCATTACATTTAAGTAAGTCAAGTCTTACTTAGATGGTATGCATATACGAACTAAGGATAAACATACCTGGATCTCTGAGAGTGGCCTGATTGTGTAACCACCTTGAAGAAGATTCTTCACAAGCCATGATGCAATGTATCTGCCTACTCCTGTCACACAAACAACCCTCTACCGATCCTCGCTCTAGTTCACAATGGTTGATTGGTCGTCCTTTGGAAATTTAGGAAATGTCTCCTTAAATCTATATTGAATTATTTTAGGCGAATAATTCGCCGGCAGGTGGTGCCGTTGAGGATTGAAGAGGGCCTATTTTATTATTTGTAGTTTTTGGGAGGACACGTAGGTGATATAAACACATCATCTCGTCCTCTTAATCTTTCTTGTTTGTTGGAAGTGAACTACCTAATTCCATCTACTGTAACATACATATGAGTTTGGAAAGTTCAAATTTTTTATATTATTATTATTATTATTATTAATTAGTTTAGTTTTTGTCTCAAGGATCTTTTTCCCTCTCAACCACAAATATGCTCTTCTAATCAACAATTTGATTGATTAAAAATAGAATTTTTATTGTAAAATATTTTTAAAAAATTATATTAATTAATATAACATCAAATTTAAAATAATAAAAAATATTAATTTTATTATTATTATTTTCATTTTATTTTTTTTATTTTTTTATTTTTTTTAACCTACAGGTATCCTCATGACTCAACCCCATGACCCAACCCACCTTGTCTTGGGCTTACAAACTTCCAAGTTGGGGCCAAGTTGGAGCGAGTTGAGGCGAGACTAGTCCTTGGGGGATATGTGTAGCCACTCACAAGCCACACGCATCATTTGAGGCTGACCCTCAGACTTGAACTCAAGACCTCAGGGAGCAAACCCAAGACTTAAGCCTCCTCCACTGACCGTGTGAGCTGCAAGCCAAAGCCCTTAATTTTATTATTAATTTGTAATAATATTCAATATTAACATCTTAGTCAATATAAAATTAATAAGCATATAATAATCAATATTTAGGTATGTCATTTATGTATACAACTATGTATCCTTTCGGATAATCAAAATGTGTATTTCAAATGGTCTAATGTTTTTTTGTGAGATTGAGGCGAGAAAAAAACTCTTCTTAGTAGTAAGTTGGGCCTAGATCAAAGTTTGAAACTCACAAGAGATAATGAAGAAAAAATTAATGATCCTTTGCAATGAGCCAAATATGGATCAACATGAGCAAACTCCTAACATATTCATCATTGGCTAATAGGATAAAAGCTCACAATATCACAAATGATAGAAGACATAATATAGTAAGGAAAGTGGCCTATAAAACCAAGGAAAGTAACTTCGTAGGGATATTGATGGAATAAAAGGGAATACCTAGGCAAACAAGATTAACAAATCAATGGAGAGTTGTTGGAGAGATGACAAGTTTTTCATAAAGAAGTATGAGAATCATCATCTTTTTATTTTATGTTTTCAATAATCATGCTTGAGCTTTTCCTATATTTTCAAGGGTTTTATATCAAATCTCAAAAAAATAAATCAAATCTAATATAGGAGCACGAGTCATAGGTTGAAATGTCTTTAGTTGAGAGTCAAGGACTTAGGGTGTCCATTCCACAAAAGTCACTAGGGGAACGACCCTTACCTCATCCATTATGATCTCAAAACCTTGCACTTAGCAAGACTTCATCCTTGTTGCACTCATTCAGAACCTTTCAACTTCACTAGTAGAACAAGGTCCTATTGACATACAAGTTTTTGTCAAAATAAAAACCACCTTGAATCTTCACAACATGATGAGCTGTCACAATCATCTCATCCCATCTTATTTCATGAATAGATAATTGGACAAATATACTAACATGTAGCAAACTACTATAATTAAAAAAATTACCCCTAATGTAGAGTTGCATTACCCAAATAAAATATAATCTTAACAAATCGGAGTTACCCTAAGCATGACCTATAATTTCTCTTAACCATGCAAATATGGTCCAACAAACTTCAGTAGCCATACATCAATTTGTTGATAGCCATAACAACTCCTTTGCAACTATAGAGTAGAGAGAGCAATAGTAAAATGGCCTTTATTTCCTCATCCTAGTTTATGTTCATAAAAATTATTTGGTTGATAAATGTATTAAACTCATATTGATGGTTTCACATTACCACCTTTCATCATCAAGTTATATAATTTATTGATCAGAAAAATTTCATTTGATGCAAAATCCATCTCATACATGTTGGACAACTTTTTCCATAATGCTTTCATTGCTTTCTCTATTGCAACATTAAATAAAACATTACTAGATAGAGAGAGAATTACTGTTACAACTACCTTCTTGGCTAATTTATCCCAGTCTTCATTAGACATTGTAACTAGCTTCTTCACTTTTTCTTCCAACATGATTGAGAGGTTTCTTTGAATTAGCAATTCTTCCAATTACAACTTCCACATTCCAAAGCTTTTCCCTGAGAATTTTTCATTCCTCCACTTATTTGCATCCTCCATCTATCCTTAAATTCACTTACCTTTGATACCAATTGTTAATTATAAAAACAAATGCCAAAAACTTCAATTTCAACAAATAACTATTGCATAGAAAAGAAAGAGACAACACAACAAGTATATGGTTCACCATTAATGGCTACATCCAAGAGAATGTAATTGTGAATAATTATTCTATTCACTATACTTAAGTGTACCTAGGTTGATGAGGTTAGACAACATCTTGTCTAACTAAATGTGCAACCTTTTAGACCTCTACAGGTTACCAAGTTATTTGGTTAACCTCATGCACATACCATTTTGAGGTTGGAAGTCTTTCCATCTCACCTCAAAGGTCACTCAACACTTCACAGAAAATATTGATGACTCGGTCATAGAGGTTGTTAGTTTTCACATTGCAAGTGTTCCTAAGGTTGACACCTATAAAGGACTTGTCTACTCATTTGTGCTACTTCATGGGGCACTTTTCAATCCACATGATAGGTGGATTGCCACTTCCTTTCCTATATATGCAAGGCTATGTAATCATTGCAATTTGGGTTGACTAAATATAATATTGCATATTGTTCAGTGTGCTTGTCATTTCATCTCCTAGATCCTCCTATTTTCTCATATGATATCAGAGTAGGGTAAGGAGTCTAAATCTTGTCTAGCATGGTTTATTTGGATTCCCATTAACAATGAAAAGAAAAGTGTTTATTCAATTGATACATTACATCCATGTCAATTAATTGAAACAAAATAATTTAAAAATTAAATATATTTGATTAATTAAAATAAAATCAATCAAAAATAAACTTAAAATTCATAAATCGTACAATCAATTGTTTTTACTGAGAAGGACCATATACCATGGAGCATTTAATGTCTATTCCAGGTTGGCTAGATTGGGTGCATGGGCCTATACACTTGGCGTTAGAGAAAGCAAGCTATTTATTGCTTCCACATTTGGTATGAAGGTAAATAACCAAGATGTGACTATTACATTCCCTGAAGAAGCTAGTGGTGGTGGCGGTGATCTGAATGTATGGATGGGAAGAATTTTGGGATAGTCACAACAACATAATACAAAAGGCCAAGAACTTCAGACTAAAGGAGATAGCTAACAGTCAACAGAGTAGTTGGAGAAGATAAGACCAAATCAGATCCTCGTCTTTAATGCTGGGATATGATTGTGATCTAATGCTGATAAGATGAGGACAGGTCAACATGGAGAGTTAATGAAGTGGTTGGGATTAGATATTCCAACACTCCCCCTTAATCTCAACTACGAATTCCAAATACTTTCTTAATCTTTTCCATTGATGCTTCGGCATCTGCAACCATGAGCTTTGATCGTCAGTTCAGGTGTGAAATCTTTGTTTTTCTTCAACACCTCTCGTAGAGTCACATTACAGGTGCTCGGGAATCTTACTAGGCTTTGCTAACAACAAATTGTGCATACAAGTAGTTTCAGAATCACCACAAACTTCACACTCAAATGGTTTTGGCTAACCACAAACCTCTCAACAAATGGTACAAGTGGTTTCGGCTAACCACAAACCTCTCAACAAATGGTTTTGGTTTACCATAAACAGAGCACACTTATGGATCCACGAATTAACATCCAAGGGAAACCATCATCACTCTAGGCTTTTCTTCATCTGTACCTACATCAAAATTCATTATTGAGTCCATATAAAAAGAATTCCATCTACCGAGATACATGGGTAACCAGCCGCTGTACTCGCTAGTTGTATAGGATTCCTTTTCGGATACATGGATCATCAATATTAAAAACATTGGGGGTGTGGGGTACAACCAATCATGCACCCCTTACAGCAAATCAGGTACAATACACACTGTGATTCTTCCTTGGCACGTATCTTCCAACCTCTCAATCTCTTGATGAAATTCCTCCACTATATGCTTACAATATCAATTTTCTTTTCAAAGCAATATACCAGGACTAAATAACAGAATATATGGCTTTACTAAGCCACAATACGATCTTCTTAAATGCATACCTACCGGTTTCTCTCAAACACTGGTGGCTTCTTTGACTGGCAACCTATCTTCTTCTATGATTCCATTGACTGCAATCACTCCTTCGGATCTCTCTCGGCTCTATACTTGACCAGAGTCTTTAGGCTCTCCAGGCTCCTTATTGGCTTGGGCGAAGAGCTTGATTATATGCTCCTTCCTTCTTGGACACACTAAGGTTCTCCAGTTCAAATCTAGGCAGCAATACTTGACACAAACAATGACAGCGGTCTTTGCAAGTAATCTCCAAAATCAGCAGCGACATCCTTTCTCCAACCTTCAATGGATTTGCTCAGTCTGCAGCTTCCTTATTCTTCACACAGTAGCTAAAATCTTCTTTAACAGATCTGCAGATCCAAATGAACAACAAATTTATTTCTTCATAACAGCCTCTCAAGACTGGGTCTTCAACACAACTAATAGATTCTTCTGAATCTCCTTCAATAACTCTTACAGTTGCAAGTCCTTTTAGATAGCATCACCCTTCTCATTCAAATAGGCAACCTTTTTTTCTTCTAGCATCACACTTCATTCTTCAAGCGCTCAAACCTCTGGTGATTTCCCAAAAACGTAGCATGCGCCTCTTTTCTTTGGCAACAATTTACTCCTTACACGATTCCTTCTTTGACAATGCTTTGATCTCCTTTCAAGCAACGAACTCTTTCTAACAATTTTTTTTATCTTCAAATCTTCAACAGCTACGGCTACAGTTTCTTTAAGATGGCTTTATCCTTGTCTTGCGATTCTTTCTTCATTGAACAACAACCAGATGTCTTTGCTTCTTTACAGGCTCTACAACATGCAGCGATCCTCCTTTCTTTAAACAGTATGTTCTCCTTTCCTACATGGTGAGAGTAGCCAACAGCTTTTCATTGTCCTTTTCAGCAGGGATTCCTGTAGACCTTGGGCACAAGAGATTTAAACTTTGTGGCTAGTAATCTCCTTTAGTGGCGATTTGCAGGTCTTCAACTGTGCTTCTCCTCAAATCTGGCTCTCTCTCCATGATCTGGCTCTACTCTTTCTCTTGTAGCAGTTGGACATGTCTTCAAACACAAACTGCAACATGGCTATAACTCTCCCTCAATCGTGCCAGATGAACACTGGCTCTGATACCAAATGAAGGATTTGAAAGGGGAGAAAAACAGACAGCCAAATATAATGAAGACATAAAACATTTATATTAATCGAACAAATATTACAAACACTGGGCTTCAGCTCATACCCTTACAGGTTACAGCTCTACAGAGCTAGACTCATCTAAGAGTAAGTAGAAAGCAAGACAGACTCAACAATATATAGGCAATCAAGCATCGACAGTCAATAAAGGAGATAGCTAACAGTCAACAGAGTAGTTGGAGAAGATAAGACCAAATCAGATCCTCGTCTTTAATGCTGGGATATGATTGTGATCTAATGCTGATAAGATGAGGACAGGTCAACATGGAGAGTTAATGAAGTAGTTGGGATTAGATATTCCAACACAAACGTCATTTATGCATTATAGGAGTACATTTACCCCACTTTCTCAGGCCTAAAGATTACGAAATGTCAGAATTCTTGTGTGAATTAATGGCAAGAGGGAGGAATTTGCGTTGGCTTATGTCCAAAAGGAAGTAATTACAGGATGAGGGTGACCGACATTTAATATTTTGCCCATCCTCTACCCTATTTATGGAACATTCGATGGGTTTCAATGGCACCAAAATGGACACTGCAGTGAAGCTATCGAGTTCGAAGGAGGCTGCATTTTGTGGGATTTTTTTGAATAAATGACTAAAGAATATTTGTCACAACAAGGACATCCTCTCCACAGAGGCGATGAAGATGGTGCTGGGAAGGGCATATTGTGTCTCCAAGAATCAGACAAGGGCCAACTCAGACATATTTTCTAGGTTTCTAGCGGTATTGTTGGATTTAGACTTAACAAAGGAAAGATGTCTACTCCTATTTCGCTCGGTGTTCAAAGGTTCCATCCTGCTAGGAGATATCGACATGGTTGCGATAGCCATGCCCAGTGTTGGTCTCCCCCGGCTAGACAATGTGGAACAGATGTTTAACATGGGTGTCAAAGTTGACTGGCACCCCTTTATTCTAGATGCGCATGGAAAACATTTGTAGTCCCATAGATGTTGGGCGTCTATCGGATAGAAGTTTTTATATAGACGCATGGGGCTGGACATAGTCATTAGGTTGGACTAGTGCCATGCTTTTGCCAACTTGGTTGGCTCTAGGATATTTTACGAGGAATTATAAGGAACAAGCAAGGAAGTTTTTTGTTTTTTGTTTTATTAACATGATGTTGAATCAGGCTTTCTTTTTTTTTGTCTTCAAATGAAGGGGAAAACGCCATTTTGTATGTATGAAACCCTGTGGGGTATGTTCTGTAATTATGTTTTTTGAAAATCAATAGATTTTGCATCTATGCTACCTTTTCCTATCAAAAAATAGTTGTTTTAAATGAAAAATCACAAAATTGTATGAGAGAAAACATACCAACTATTTACATTAAAGAACTTATAGGCTCTCAATTCACAATCAAACATATATGCCCCTAGTCATATGCAATCTCTTTATCCAATTGTTCAGAAATTTAGTATACAAGAGCACATCTTGTGGATTTTAGGAAGCTCAAATTAAAAAAATTAATCATAAAAATTAGTAAAACCCATCTAACTGAAATCAAAATGACATCCTCTCACTACCTATGTTAGGTCATCAACAACCAAATAATGTAAAATTGTATTTGACAAGTTAAATCTTCCAAGTCTTCGCAACCACTAAGTTCCAAAACATTGAGCTTACTAAAGTTTTCCAGCATATCTAATTTCAATTTAAGGTTCTAACAACCTAATAAATTTAGATCTTTCAAGTGTATCAGTTGCTTGAAAAAATATGGCAATATCAACTGGATGCAACACATTTGATTTATATACTTCGAGCTTGTTAATTTGCAAAAACCAGCAGGTATAGTGATTCCTGTTAATTAATGCTTGCAATCTTCACTACAAAAGCATCCCTAGCCCATACCCCTCGAATCAACCCTTCTTTTTTATTGAAAAAATAGAAATATCAAGCATTTCAATCAACTCAGTGAAAGCAAAAGCAGAGAGAAGATAAACTATTTTCTTGACGCTTTCACTTATCAATGATTTATAAGAAAGCTTTCCTTTATTCATATAATCATTTGCACGTATGGAAACATAGATATGCATCATCATATGAGGTGCCAATATTAACTTACTTTGGAATGTTTCTTTAAGCTAAAAATCTATTCTGGGAACCAGAGACGATTTCATGAGTGTCTATTTGAAATCTCTCTTTCCATGTGCCTAAGATGACCATTCATACTATATTGTCAAATCACACTGGAGCCACTTACCTTGCCTTGCCTATAAACTAACTCGCAGACCAGGTCCACAAGACACTTATTCACAAGATTTTCTAAGCCATCTAGACCAACGCATCCCAATGCTTTTCATTTTTTCAATGAAAAAAACAAGTTCCTCAATTTTTCTAGATCAGTTAGGAGTCGTATCTTAGACCTCTTAGTAACCAGCCTCATTTTGGTTTAGGTGGTGGGTCATTTTTTAGCCTTTCTTCTTGGGTCATATTATAGGTGTTTAGGGATTCTAGTTTAGCCTTGTTTTATTGACTTGGATTTTGATATCATTATTATTTTTTGGATTAGCTAAGAATCAAACTTAAATCCTTCTATTTACAGATGGGGTGTTCTACCACTAAACTATTTGTCCGCTTGACAACCAATCCAATGCATCTTTGATTGTGATGTAATTGATACTATGACAGCTGCTAGAAATAGATTGGTTTTTGCTAGAATATGTGTGGGGGTCTCTCAACAAGTTGACCTTCCTTCTTCAATCGAGATCTAGTCTAAGCTAGGGTCTTGGTTGCAGGATATAGAGTTTGAAACCATCCCGTTTGCCTATTTCAAGTGAAGGAAATCTAGGCACTAGGCTAAAAAAATGTCCCTTAAATTCCACCAAAAAGAAAGAGAAACCAACTAGTTCTTTAAAATCGGTATGGCGAAAGAAATCAGGAGACAGTTTCAAAAATAAAGAGTCCAATGTTTAGAGCTTGGAAAATAAAGAGTCCAATGTTTAGAGCACCCCTATTGAGATTGAAGTGGTCATGGAAAATAATGAAGAGATTCTGCTAGAACCCCAAAACATGAATCTTGTAAAAACTTTACCTACTAAGGTAAGTGGATCCAATGTGGATCAGTTGGCTGGGGAAGAAGATCTGAACCAAAAGTCAAAACCCTTTTCCCAAGTGACATTCCCAATAGAGAAAAATGATTAGAATCTGGGCTGGGAGGATATTCCTATTCAGGGTTTGTCCTTGGAACTAAACATCCCTTTCCCTTTACCATCTTCTGAAGGTCTTTCTCCTCTAGGTGTAGAGTACTTTACAAATCTTAACTCCTTCGATGTGGTCAAGGACTCCCTCGAAAACCCAGACCATTCTATTGATCTCTCCAGTAACTTCTCATCTTTTTATGTGAATGGTAATATGGAAACATTACCCTAGAAACAAAGGATCCTAACTAATCAGGAATGGGAATCTAGCAAAGAGATTGATAGCCAAGAAGAGACTAATAAAGAAGAGAACTTATCAAAGAAGAAGAAAGAAAAAAATAAACAATGGAAGACTCCAAGTGGCATTTCTACCAGATCAAAAGCAAAGGCAAACTGTGGAGCATTAAAGAACTCATGAGGGAAAAAATCTTCTAAATGGACAAGAGAGCATAATAGTTTTCAGGATATAGCGGATGGGTCTCAGAAAACCATCCCAGAATGCCTTAAATCCCCTAGTAATTCATGAAGATAATGTCTTGGAATATCAGGGGACTCAATAGCCCCCACAAGTAGGATGTTCTTTGCAATTTTGTTAGAGATCATAAGCCTGATATTCTTCTTACTCAAGAGACTAAAATGTCAAAGGAAAAAGTTGAAAAGGTGAAACGTTTCCAGCATTGTAGTACTCATGGTAATAATTCGATTGGCACTTCTGGAGGTATTGCTACCTTCTAGAATAGTCACATAATGAAAGGGGATATGATTTTGGAAGGAACAAACCATACTGCCACTAGATTCACACATATTAGGGACAACTTCAACTTGATTCAATTGAATATCTATGCCCCCAATGGAAAAGGAATGAGAAAATCCCTTTGGTTGGAGTTGGCTACCTTTAGGAGGATTTTTGATAGAGAGGCTTGGGTTGTTATGGGAGACTTCAATACGCCCTTAATGAATGGAGAAAAATTTGGAGGGTCCCAGATCAATGTGGAGAGCAAAGAGGATCTTCAGAATTTCATTGACAACCAGGGGCTAATAGATCTGGATTTACATGGAGCTTCCTATACCTGGTCAAATCGCAGAAAGGGGTTGGATCTTATATAGGTCAGATTAGATAGATATTTAGTTTCCAATCATTATTTTTTTAATTATTTATGCTCTCTTAAAGCTCTCTCTAGGATTGGATATGATCATTTCCCAATTAGTTTTGTTGCGGATCCCATAAAAAAGAAGAAAAACATCCCTTTTAGATTTGAAAAAATGTGGCTTTCTCATCCTGCTCTTAAAGAGAAAATTAGGAAATGGTGGAACATAAGTATCTCTAGTACTGATATGTTTAGAATAGCTAAAAAACTAAGGGAAGTGAAATGTAATTTGAAAAAATGGAAAAATGAGTCCTTTGGGAACATCTTTAGGATCAAGTCTGACCTCCAGATGGATTTGGGAGAGATTCAATATAAAATTGAGAAGGAGGGATATGTTAATGATACAAAGGAAAGAGAGAATGAGCTACTCACTAAGATCCATGACATTATCAGAAAGGAGGAGGAGTTATGGAGGCAAAGATCTAGAGCTCTTTGGTTATCAGCAGGTGACAAAAATACCAGGCACTTTTATCTATCGGCTTCAAAACATAGAGAAATCAACAGAATATCTCAAATTGAAGTGAATGGTACCAGGTATGAGGAGGAGGAGGATATTAGAAAGTATGTTGTTTCATTCTTCAAAAATCTTCTTTCTGCGAATGATGAAATTAACCAAAATGATCAGGATCAGTTAGTTGAAGCTATACCGAGAATTATCAACCAAGAAAATAACTCATTGTTGTTTATTATCCCTGTAGACACATCAAATTTACATCATGCATAATCATATTCCATTCATCAAATAAATCAGGACTTTATTTAATTAAATCTCAAAACTCATTTTCCATCCTTTTCTGATTTAAATAAATCATGTATTTAAGTCATAAAAGTCAAAACATCTTAATCATCATCCTAGCTAATTAATTCTAATTAAATCTAATCTAATGCATGTCAAATCCTCTAGATATCTTCACTTGCACAAATAAATCAATTTACTAATTTATTAAATCCAACATTTTCACTCAACTTGGAATATTCCCTAGAATTTGAAATCAAAAACAAGTGGACATGTACATCCAACAAGTCATTTATGAGCTCTTACATGGCTCTTACATGTTCCCTTCCAAAGGTCAAACTCGGCATTCATTGCACAAATTTGAATTCAAATTTCCCCCCTCTTGGGCACATTTCCCAAATCTTGCACATCCTCAAGCCTATCACAACTTGACAAGTGGCCTCTTCCTATTGGCAAGATCTTTAGTCCCAAACTGGTCCCTCTTCAACACTCAACATTTGAAAATCTTTAAATAGAGGCTTCATCCTCAAGCAAAGCCCTCCACAATTTCATCCTCAAATCATATGCAAAGTCACTCTCCTTGAGAATTGATTTTTCCATCTTACTCCATCACCACCATTTTCACATCATTTAGCTTATTTTAGCAAGGATTGGGAAAGGGCTTCTTTCCATAGAAGCACCAATCCACTATGGGATAGAATTTGACTCTTGTTTTTCTTATGCTTTCACTAGCTTATGTTGATAACTTACTTTTTTTGCATAGATAACATGAGCAGTTATTTCATAGGGATTCTATATCCGATTTGCTTGATTTAACTAACAATACTCATGCTTGTTTTTTTTTTTATCAAAATGCAGATTTAGGGTCTACATTCTAGCACTAGAAGGAGGGCCTCAATGACATACATTATGATCTTATATTTGCCATTTTATATGTCATGGGTTATAGCCATCTTTGTCATTTGTTGTATTGTTGACTCAAGCACTTATATATACGGTTTTATATCACATAAAGTGTGATGAAATTTATCTAGGGTACAATAGCAAATCATACGTAGCTTATCTAATTATGCTAAGATCTATTTAAACTACAGATATGTGGTATTCCCCCATTTTTAAATGATATGTGGTTGACTATGCAACTTTGTAGGTATATACAAGTCTGTAGATGTATGTCACTGATATTTGAATATTTTTTTTTGTGTAATCCGGCTATATGAGTCCGACTTTGTACTTGTTATGGGTGTGGCTGGTTATGCTCTTATGTCTCTATTACTACATCCAATATATGAGCTTCTGGCCTAAATGTTTTCTTATTCCTTCATAGTTTGACAAATCATGCCGTATATTTGAGAAAGCATACCTTATATTACTAAATTGTTGTAGTTATAGTAAATTAGCAAAGTGCATTTGATGCCCCATACCTCAACTATTTGTTTGACATCGTTATCCTCAAGTCATGCAAGGAAGCATACTGGTATGTCAAGCTTAATCTACCCTTGGATATTTGCAGTTACGCAACAGTGCACTCACAATCTGGTGTGTGGAATCATCAGCCTCCACCACAAGTATTCTTAGAGACGGTCTTAGAAGAAACTTCTCCCACTGAACTATTCCTTCACCTTTACTTTCTCTTTCTATTTTTCAGTGTCCAACTCGGTCATCAATGGTTCGAATGCTGTTAACTCTGCCTCTAATCCAGTCAAACATCCATAGCTTCATTTCTAGCTCTCTCCCTAGCATTATTCTAAAAAATTTAGTGTTGAGGAGCAAACCATAAGACCACGAAACACTCTATATGCCTACTTCAGAATACAAATAGCTCTGAAACATTGTTTTCCCCATCAAATTTAAATGCCTTAAACTCATCGTTGCCCAAGTATCTCCAATAAGACAGCGTGCTCTAAACAAGTGGGTCATGGGTTTTGTCATGGATATGGGTAGCCTCTGCAAGCAATAAAGGAAGGAAATGTGCTGCTCTATCTCTGACATCACTCAATCCATCGAACTCACTCCTTATGTACTTTGTTTTCTCTGTTGTGGCTTTGAATGCAATGCGCATGCTACACTATATTAGTGATTTTCCTAGAAATCTCAGCACGTGACAGCCATGTTCCTTGTCAGGCTTCATAGTCGATAATGGATGATAGTAATGTCGGATGCTAGAAAGGCAGAGGGTATGCTGAGAAAGGTTACAAAATTTGTCTTTACACCTGCCACTCACATTTACTTGGAGCACCTTTCAAATAACTTTTGTATGTGTCCTTTATACATATTGGCCGTAGTAGATAAACACTATTGCAAGAGTAAAGATGGATAAGAAAGAAACACCTCTTCATAATTCCTAGCTATTATGATGCCTACATCAGAGAAGGATCTCTACGCAAGGAACATCCTCCTCGGTCTTCACAACACATCAGATTGTAGTTCGGAGCAGGCAGAAAGCACATTGGAGAATGGGAAATACCACTTTATAGCTACCAAGTGCATTTGCTTGAAAGTTTTGATTGCTTCTTTCTCCTTGTGTATTTTGAAATCTTCTAAAGCCTTTAAAATATAGCAAGCGCACAGAATTGGGGAATGGTAAAGGGAAGTTGTTGAGGCTGTCTTTAATTTGAATCTTGTGCTAACTAAATGCTTAAGGTCACTATAGTTTGTAATCAAATCTTTTCACATGGTTGTCAAACTTTATTGGTATGATTTTAATGTTGCTTCGTATTGGCACATATTGACTTATCTGTGACTTTGCAGTGCCCCTCTAACAATTTAATGAGAACCATGCTTACCTCTGTGTATGTCACAAAATTTGCAGCGCATACTTTTGACAGTGGGAGCACATTTATGAGGGGAGGAATTCATGGTCTTCCATCAGTAACATCGCCATTTTCTATCATTAATATAACTGTCTCTAATTGATATCATATCACTGCTTTCATTTAATATACGTGGAGTATGCGATGTGCTATTTCAAATGAGCAAAGAAATCATTGTTTGCTGCTAACACATTCATAATCATTTTTATCAGTATAGGCAGATTGTATTGTAACAAGAGTTGAATTCCACACCATATCCAAAACTTTGACTCATCCAAATCTATCTTGATGCATGTAAGGCCAACATTCCTATACAATCCATGCTAAGTAATTTGAGGGAAGCCAACAAGTTGTGTGCAGGTGTTTGATCATCATCATTTGAGACTCATTCCCATTGCCACCTTTTTGACTTTCTTAGGCTCTCAAATCTTATAGAAGAAAATTTTCTTTAGTGAGACATTGCCTAAATATGTTGACCTTGCTACTTACTGATTAAACTTGGAACTATTAATGTGGGGTATTATTTGTTCTAAGCTTTCTAATTGAGTTTTTCTTGGGTTTTGACTCTATATTGATAATTGTGAATTTTATCTCTTCTTTTATAGTTGGTACAACATTTGAGAAATTACCTTACTTCAAGATATTCAACAAGCACGAAATACATTGGCATAATCTTGTAGTATGAATGTAATTGATGGTGTCCTTTCTCTAAGGTGGATGTGAATGGAAAAGTTCTCAACATTTGGAAATTTTATTGAGTTATAATTTCATCAAAGATAACTTATAGGTTTTTCCAATCCTTTTTATAGTTTTTTAATAAGCGCATACTTCTAATTTGTGATAACTTTATGTTTATAGGTGAAGGTTAACATCAAAATCAAGCATTGGAATTGAGCAGTGAAATAAGGCAAAAATGAAAGCAAAGTTGGAGTTCAAGAATTGAGCATCAAATTTGAAACTCACAAAGCATTTTTTTATGCTTAAAGACTTCTATTTCATGCTTTAATTTTCTATTTTGACCCAACTAGATCATTGTTTTCTTTCAATGTTGGATTAAAATTGAACCTTAGACACTGACTAGATTTCAATTTGGGCTAAAATTGAACAAATCAACTTCACATTTAGCTCGGTGCTCTAAAATGAATTCATCATTGCTTTGAGGCTTAAAATTAACATGTTTTTTTTGTGTTTCGTAATCTCTTATTCAACGTAATCTCATCTAAAAAGGCATATGCGCTTCTCTCACGCTTCACGGCAATCTTGAGAATCAAAAGTCTTTTTGATGACATTAAGTTGCATAAAATATTGCCTCCACACTTCAATTTGGGTTTTAAAATTGAACAAAATACTTTGCGAGTGTGAGTTAGGTATATCTCGTGCATTCTCCCTTTGTTTCTAAACAAAGGTCAATCGAACTACGGATGTGCTTTCTTGCTATTGTTTACCTTTAGAGGTGGCTTGCTAAGAGACACATCCGAAAGGAGAACTCGAAGGCGACTCCAACTAGTTTTTCATTCGGGCCGGTATACAAATGGATAAGACTAAACTATCAAGTCCTCATGGTATGTAGGCCTTAGTCGTACAGTGTCATTCAGAATGGGGTACTACCGTAAAACTTATAAGAGCCCCTAGTAGGATTGATTAAAGCCTTTAGTGGCTTGTTGGACACTAGCAAGGTCCCATGTCCCCGATGTTGTGTCATTAAGAACCTTGTTTGTAGTTGCCAACTAGTCCATCCAACGAGTTTATCAAAGTGGTGCATTGGAACTCAGATTCCAAGAAGTTACTTGCCATGTCTGATCTTGGTTGAAATATAGAGGTTAACAATTCATTCTTAACATACCTTTATATTTTGTCCTTGGTTGCATGTAAAATCATCTCTTCTACTACGAAGGGAATGAGGCAAGCCCACTAAGAAAAACGTACCAATTGAGCTAGGATGTTACATTGCTTGTTTGAAAACACTATGGGTTTATCGAAAACATTGGAAAACCAACATTCAACATCATCATCAAAATTTCAAACCCCTTAGTTAGAGAAAATACCTTTGACAAAACCCAAGAACTATTGCTTACCCTAGTGATTATGTCCTTAGAGGTTTCTAAGTAATTGGGTTTACATCTTAATTTGCACTTACAAAGGTCAACATTAGGCAACCCTTGTCCTAATTTCTTGGAACTTCCACATAGCACTTTGTGGGATGAAAAGAAGTTGTGACATTGGAAATTCAGTTTGAAACATAATCAAGTGTCTATTTTTGGTAAAAATAATCCACTAAGCAAAGATAACAAATTGGACCCCACACATGTGCTTGATATCTTTTGGTCATATGATTTTCATGCAAAACAATTGGTCTTTTGATTTTGAAATTAATTTTAGAGAAAAGTGTGTTCTTCAATACCTTGGCCTAGGAAATAAAGTCTCTCTAAGTCTCTTAGGATCAAAATCAAATACTTCACCCATCTCAAAAATATATCAAAATTCATCCATCCAAACAACTTTAGAGCTTTTGAAAACATCATTCTAGACTTCAGAAAATCATCAAAATCAAAATCAGCAATCCTTTGATCAAATTCATCCTAAGATCACATCCAACATCTTAGGTTTTACAAGTTCATTATCCAAATAAAACCAATCAAAATCAAACCCTAAGTCTAGCATTGATCCAAAGTTCCTAAACGTTCATCAATCATATCATTTACACCTTTCATCCTTCATCTCATCATTAGTCCTAAGAACCCTAGAGGTCACTTTTGCAACAAGGTCAAAACACAAGAGGAACATGGAATATAAAATTGATCCATTCATCATGAGTAATCCAAATAAATTGAATTTTCAAAGCCTTACAATGTCGATTGATTACTGAAACTCACACTTATACAATCCATACATGGGATCATTACCTTCTACAAATTTAAATGACACAACAAGTGTGATTATTCCCAAATCAAAGATTGGAACACATTTACCGATGGTAGATCTAAATCCAAACCTACAATTCCATCAACCAAACAATCAATGCATGAGCCTTCAAACGACCAACATCATCCCACCAAATCCATGCATGCCAAATGTGAATGTACCAAGTACAACTTTACCAAACATGAATCTGGCGAACTTTGGGATAGATATGTTTGCAAATCACACAAATGTTGTTCAGAGTCCAAACAAGATGTTAACGACTCCAAGGCAAGGTAACACCATACAAAATCAAAGTTACCTAAATCAAGAAAATGTTCAATTACAACCTATCATGTCAAATCTAAACATCATCCCAAGTCAGAACAATGTCAAAAATCAATTTGTCCATGATCCCATTCAAACACCACAAGTGTACATCCCAAATCTGCTTGAACAAAAGCCAAATGAAGGAGTTCAAAATCAATATCAAATTTCACTAGAGAAAATTGCTTCACATGCCAAATTAATTGAATTATTGATCCAAGAGATATCTTCTCTCCAAATTCAATACATTCCTCCATTGATTGAACCATGTCATCAAAGCATTGAGTTATGTCCACAACTGCATCAAGAAAAACATCTCCAATGGAAAGAAGTCAGATATTCAGATCAACAACATCAACAACAAACCCAATCACCGCATCTCAAAGATTAATCACCACCTCTCAAAGATCAATCACCACACCTCCAAAATCAATCACCACAAGGTCAATTTAAAGTGCAAATCTCACAAGGAAACAAGCGAAAATACACACCACTTGGGAGACCAATCGAATCACTCCTACAACAATTGGTACAAGAAAATCTCATCAAAATCCCCATTTATGTGAACTATCAAGAACTAGCCATAAAACCGCCAGGGTATAATGAGAAGCACCTTTGTGATTATCACAGAATAAAGGGACACAAAACATCAGATTGTGTTCGACTCAAGAAACTCATCCAATACCTGATTAATCAGAAGATAATCACTATTGGGGGCAATGATAGCATTGGCAATCTCTCCACCACGATTGTTGAGAACAAGGAGAAAGATCAATCCATCACTAAGCACCTTGAAGTTGTGTCTACTCCATCTAATGATCAAATGAACATATGTCAAGAGTCACTTCTCAATCATGATCAAAATCCACCAACAATGCCCAACAATGATCCAATTCAAGAAATGTCAACATCATTTGACCCTATGGTTGAAGACATTAGAAATCCCTCCACCATAATTGTTGAAAACAATGATCAAGATCTATCCATCAATAAAGATATTTTTGCTTCATTCAACGAAGCATCGACCAATGATCATATTGAAAATGTCTCTACATCACCTAATGAGTTGAAGGGCTTATCTCAAGAATTTTTTCTAAAGTATGATCAATCTCTTTCACCAAAGTCTAGCAATGGTCCTTTCCAAGACATATTGACATCCTTTGACCTCATGATTGCCGATATTGAAGGAATCTTCAACTCAAAACCTAATCCAAGTCCACTCGAAGATCAAGAGGATATTGAGCTATTCCCCATGTCTAATGATGACATTCAAGAACCATTTATAAGCAATCCACCCTTTGAAACTTATCCATGTCAGGAACTTGATCTAAAGCATGTCAAAAGAAACTCTGAAATCTTTCAAGATCAAGAATTTGTATCTTTAAGATACTACAATAATCTAATGAATACTCTCCTATCTATGCAAGATGATCATATCCCCATAACACATACTCCTCCATCTACCCATGAGTTGCTTTCCATGGATGGACACATAGATGATCTTCATTCAGAAGAGGATTCCTTTACTCCTGACATTATAACACAAAAAGAGCAGATTATTGATTCCTATAGTCAGACTGAGCTGTCAAGGATCAAATATATCCCAAATTTAGACTAAGGACATCAGGTATAAATATATCCAGTATTATCTGCTCAAGGAAGCAAGTCAGACAGAACAGTATAACTCAAATTTAGTAGAGCAACAAATTGAAACAATGTCACCTACGGTGGTAATTTATTAGAGAATGCATTCTAAACAAGAGATCTTCGAACAAGTAGAATCAAAGCATGAAGGTACTACTTCCACAATACTGGGGGTGACTATGTCTCAAGCAAGCGTCAACATAGGGAGCACAAAGAGTCCTTATGATGAAACCAATGCCAATACTACAACTAGCCATGTCATGAATCCTCATCCACCCATCACCCCATCCACGAATTGGGACCAACATCAAATGAAGGATGTAAATCAGAGTACAAAGAACATTATCAAATCAAGAGAATTAGAGAAGTGTAACGAACAAATCAAATACAAATGGATACCAAAGAATACAAAGAAAGATCATCCCTATCAAACTCCATCAATCAAAGAAATTATGGGGCAAAATAAAAGAGGGAAAAGTATCCATCAAAGATGTCCGCAAAAGAAAAAGCAGGATTTTCAAGTGATGTACAAAGTTTATCAAGCAATTGGTCCTAATTCCATGCACACTTTTGTATCCACCCATCATTGCTCATATTCCCAAGTTTGTTGAGTCAAAGGTTCCAAACTATCAACCAATCCATCTTTTATCCCTAAACACACTCCATCCATGCCTCGACACATGATATCCAATTCTCATATTGACCATGTATTGGTAAGAACCCTTCATCATAAGGATTCAGAAGGAACTCTATCGCGATGTGCGTACAGAGACAGAGTTAACCCTAGTATCAATAAAGCAGATCAGGAAATCCAAAAGTTGCATTCAAGTGCATGTATCTTACCAAAACAACTTCTTCAGGCAGGATATCGATGGCACATTATGCCAGAAGCATCTACATCAGCAACACCTTGTGATTTAGCATGAGCTTAAAATCTTTCAGAAAATACAAAGAAATCAAAAAATATGAAAAAATCTAAAAACGTAAAAGAAAAAGGATTGAAAATAGTAAAGAGAAAAAAATCATCCTCTGGTGAAAACCACTATGGTGGTGCTTTGGGAAAGACCATGACGAAAACCTGACAAACAAGCATCGTGTAGAATCGAGCATCTATGTGCACCACTTCAGGTGAAAGAATCTCATCCCATCCATAATAAATCCAACAATCCATCCATCCATAAACCATTGATCCAATCCATTTTCATCCATCTGGATCCATCATCCAAATTATCTTGATCTTGATGAAATTTTGGTGCACACTTCACACTTGCTTACGGTAAACATCTTGACATGGGTCATTTTCATTGATCCTATCCTATGCAGTATTATCTGAGCCATGAAGCATTATCCAATGATTATTCATTATCTGAAAACCTTATCCTATCGCAAGATAATCCTTGGCATCCCTTGCATGCTAATCCATATCCATCCATGGATCCATACACCTATCTGAGCATCCGTCCATGACATTCCATACATTGCTACACACTGGGGGTAGGTATTTACATCTTGCTTTAACAATAAATCTTGATCTATATCCTCCGACTTATGTGGTGATCCGAACATTGGAAAACATGAAACCAAATTGGTTGAAGCATTCATGATCTAGAGTCTGAATCACTAGCCCATGGCAGATTTGGACGAATAGAAATTCCTTGTTAGTCTTCATCTTTCATCGAACATCAATCCAAACAATCACTATTAGTGGCATCTAAGTCACACCCTTCAAACATCACATCAAATCATTCAAACAAATTTTGTTCCAAATCAAGCTTCATCAATCATGATCAATCAAATCCAATCAATCCATCGTCATCTTATCCTTACATTTGTTGTGCGTCCTTAACAATGTTATCATCATCAACTCTAATCAACCCTAATCAATCCTTGTGTTGCTTAACACTATCCTTGCATTGTTGTGCATCCTCAACAATGTGATCGTCATCAATCCTAATCAATCAAATCCTTGCATTGTTGTGTATCCTCAACAATGCTATCATCATCATCAATC
>VDFB02173670.1:0-18931 GCA_007258455.2 Sequoia sempervirens
GAAATCATCAATTTCCATAACAGATGGCTTAATATTTAATTTATATTCTCAAAATCTTTTTTTACAGGAAAATTTAGCAAAGTTCTTTTCAGAGGTTTCTGTTTCCCCAAATTTAACAGAGATCTTCATTTATAATTCTACTAAGGTTTCTTTTATTTTCTATTGAGAATTTTCTATTGTTTAACAAAACCTTCTGTGTTGCTCTCTAATTTAACTATAAAGCTTTGTTTCAAAATTCTACACAGAAAGGTAACAAATTTTCTACAGAATATTTTTTCAAGAAGTACAAAAGCTTCTTTCAAATATTTTTCTACAGACAACCTTTTATTTTACAAATTTAGCAAAACTTCTACAAATTTAAATCTTTATACAGACAATCTTTTCAAATCACAAAACTAAATAAATAAATAGCAAAGAACATGTATTCCTGTAGCTTGAAGAATTGACAGTAGAAGAAAAGCTTTGCCTACTACGTGCAACTTCCAAAGCCCTTTTAAATCTCCACTTTCCAAAAGAATGCAAATTACTGAACAAAAATAAACCCGAGATCTTCTTCCATAATTTTTAAATCAAAACCCCAAAACAAAAATCACAATATTTTTCTTGCAATCCTCTGTTTCTTTTCTTTTTCCGTGAAGTGCCTTCTTGCCTTACCCAATTCTGGCAATATTCTCTCCGAGAAAATCCTCAACAAGAATTTGCATTTAATTCAACTAACACACATGGCAAATCAAGAAAATGTCTTCTAACAAACTCATGGATAGTTTCTTCTAACAATTATCAAGAATTTATTTTATTTTATAGAATTAAAGAATTCAAAATCAATTTCATTTTTATTTTAATACATATTTAAAATTCCATTTCACACAAAAGCATTTAATATATATTTAATCTATTTTCTCAATAAAAGTAATTTAATCAATTAATTTATTTATTTAATAAAATAACTTTAATCACAATGACTAAATTATTTTACCAATAAACTAATTTAATTAATTAAATAAAATATGAAGCTTTTATCTACAATATTTAAAATTAATTTAAATAAGCATTAAATTATAAAGAACAATAATCTAACATTAAATTCACAAAATAAACCTTTCATAACAAATAACAAGGTAAACTCAGACGTGACAACCAAACATATCAGACCTAAACTAAATCCATATCTCCGTGGATTAGGTTTTTGAGGCTAGACTAGGAAAAACCTCTTTATTATCTCCCAATCAACATTACCATTGAGCCTGGACACACTCAGACCTGTGAAACCAGGTGGAGTCGGTGTCATGTACTTGCAATCCTGCAATTAGACATATAACACACATGTATATAATCCATAATTCAAACACACCGTGAAGAGATAATCGCGAAAATCACAGGGCACTCGCAAGCGAGTGATGCAACCCCGTTCTCCTTACCAATACAATATCACATTGAACTGACAAAATAAATATCAATTAATCAACCATAAACATATACATAGCAATAACATCTAAAGTAAACATCTATGCTAACATAAAGCATTTCAGCAATAATAACCATCAAACAGTGTATCATCACATCACAAAATAAATCCACCATCGCCTAATGTCACATCAATACATCAAAACAAAGTAATACTAGGGTCTAATAAAGTGAAAACATAATCACGTAAAACATAAGCAAAATGGAGGGGTACTTTACGTGATGCTTCTTCTCTTGTTTGAAGTTTTCTGTCACCATAGTTGTTGGTGTGATTATAACATAAACTTGGTAAGTGTCACAATGCTCTCATATATTACAAGATGTTATTCATAATGGTCTCTTTATTGTTACATATGAATGTTTGCAAATTTGGAGAAGGATTATTAAGTAGATTTGATTGCTAAATATCATGCCTTTTCTATTATTAATTGAACATTGTTGTTTCTAATGGTTGAATGTGACCCTATAATCCAAATAAGGAACCGGTCTTATAAATATTAACACTCTATATAATTAAAAAGACAAAATAATTAACTAGTAGCTTAGGGGGATTATCTTTCATTATTTTTTGGTGTAACAATCAATTAGTATTCTAGATAACATCCCCAACCTCAACTCAGCTCTGAAAGTTTCCTGCTTTGGCTATTTTTTTGAATATTCGGCCCCTATTGTGATTTGACTATTTCATGGGATGGTCGAGAGGGGCGCTTGGGAAGGCTCCCCATTCCAAGAATGATGTCTTCTTGTCTGGCATTGTGCCTGCAATGGCAGCAACCAGTCTAAATGTTCCCCATATGACGTCCCCTCCTCTTACTTTCGTCCTTCCCTTTTGGAAAAGAATGAGGCTTAACTCTTTCTTCTTTGTGGAAGAATCGACTTCCTACGTGGAAAAACTGGTGGGGTCTAACTCGCCAGCTTCAGGTAAAAGGTTATTGGAATCTGCTTCCTGCTCGGTGACTGGTTGGGAAGTAGATGTCCTTGAGGTTTTGATGTTGAAGGTGATGGATAACATCAAACTGGTGCTTGTCAGAAATTTTTTGGTGTATAGGCAAAATATTGAACTAGTTTGTCAATGGGTTGCTTCCACTTGAAATCTCAAAGGCAACATCACCATAAATGCTATGCCAAGAGTTATCTTCCTTTTCTCCTTCATGGTTTATGAAGATATGCTGAAGGTTTTAACGGGTGGTCCCTGGGCCTTTGAATCGGGGTTTAAAAAATTTCTCTCCCTTTGTAAATGGAAACCGGGCTTTGATCTGTCGGTTGATTTGGGTGCCTCGGCTCTAACCTGGGTCTGCCTCCAAGGCCTCCTCTAGAGTTTTGGGAGATGAGAATATTAAAAGGGATTGCTAAATCCTTTGGAGGTCTTCTGGCTATAGATAAGATTACTCAGGAGAGATCAAGACTGGTGTATGCCTGTATTTGTGTAAATGTGGTAGTGAATACGATCTTACTTTCCTCTATCCTTCTTAAGTCTAAGTTTGGTAACTAGACCCAAAACCTCGAATATGAAAATGCTCGTCTCTTCTGCTAGCTATGCAAGAAGTTTGGTCACCTCATTGATTCTTGTGGGAACAAATCTGTCAAGGGCGCTTGTGCTCAGGAGAAAATTTTAGTGGAGGAACAATCTGCTAATGAAATGGCTTCAAGTGCTCAACCATCTACAATTTCAGCTCAGGAGGTGTCGATTCCCTATCTGAAGGATAACTCAGACCTAGGCATGGAGGCTATTTCTGAACCTCTTGTTGTAACTAAACACTTAGTTTTCCTAAACCTAGAAGTCTCTGCCCTTGTTTCCACCTTTCCTACCCCAAGCTTTCCTAAAATTATGGAGTTGAATGGGGGGGATGAAGTTAATAAGGAGATTGTACCATTTGTGGGATCTCTTTTGGAGGAAAATGTGTAGGTTCCCCAGGAGAAGGTTTAGATTCCAGGAGGGGGAGATGAGCTTCAAGAAGGTGAGTATGTGAACCTCGAGAAAAACCTATCTCTAGAGGACTTGCATTTCTTATCCCAAAAAGGGGCAAGAAACCTGAGTGACTCTTTGGCTCTACTGGGATTTCCTCAAGGGTCTAGTTATAAGGAGGATGAAGATGAGTGGTCCCAAGCACCAACTAAACCAAAAAAGAAAAAGAAGCCGAATGTGGGAGGGGAAAATAAGGTGGGAAGACCTTCCCAAAAGGATTCCAAAACCAAAGATACTGTGAGTGATGTGGTTGTTGGAAAACAAAGAACCTTAGACTTGATCGTAGGGTCGAAGCCCAAGAAGAAGTAGTTATGGCTACTTCTCTAGGGATAGGGTGGTGTTGTATTTTTCTTTACCTATGAAGTTTCTTCCATGAAATATAGGCGGCTTAATAGCCCGTACAAGCAATTTTTAGTGAAATCTTGTATTCTTGACAATAAAGTGGATGTTCTCCTCCTTCAGGAAACTAAGATGAAGAAAGAGACTTTTGATAAGGCTATTTTGAGCATCTAGCTTGGTGTGACTTATTTTTCTAGTGAGGTTGAAGGAGCTTCAGGAGGTATAGTTACTCTCTAGAATCCCTCTAAACTAAAAGGTACATTGTGTTCTACTAGTAGGAACAACTTGATGATTACCCTTGAAGACATTGCTTCCCAGGAGAAATGGAACCTAATAAACATTTATGCTCCAAACCTGAGTAGGGATAGAGTTTTTCTTTTGGAACAGTTAAGTGATGCTATTTCTCATATAAAAGATGACCACTAGATGCTAGGAGGGAATTTCAATTCTCTTCTCCTTCCTTCAGAGAAATCAGAGGGAAGGATGATTATTCTGATAGCATGATGGAGTTGGATGAGTTCTTAAACTCAACAGGTCTTATTGATATCCCCCTCCAAGGAACTAAGTACACTTGGTCTAAAATAAGGAATGGAAACCATCTAATCCAAGTCAAATTAGATAGGCTTATGATCTCTACCAATTGGAATATCTCACAATTCATTTCCCTTTCAGCTCTTCCTAGGTCTGGTTCTGATCACAATGCCTTGGTGCTTAAAAGAAATGTGGATTATAATAGGGGACCTTTCCCCTTCATACTTGAAGCAATGTGGAGTCTCCACCTGGATTTTGCTGCTCTTGTTAAAACTTGGTGGGAGGAACCTATAACTGGCACCCCAATGTATTGCCTGGCGAAAAAAGTTGAGCAAAATAAAGCAAAGAGAGAAAGGGTGGAATAAGGTGACATTTGGTAATATCTTTGAGATAAAGAACACCTTGGGAAAAAAATTAGAAGAAGTTCAGGATATTATGGAGGCTAGTCATGTGGATGAAGAGATATGTGCTAAGGAAAGATACCTCAGATCTCAATGGTTTAAGATAAACAAAAAGGAAGAAATCTTTTGGAAACAAAAGTCAAGGGTCCAATGGCTAACCGAAGGAGATAGGAATACTAAATTCTTCCACCAATCTACTTTGAAACACAGAAGCAAAAATAGGGTTAGATCGCTTGTGAAAGAGGATGGTTCCATGGTAACCACTGAAAAAGAGATTGCGCGGGAAGCTATTAACTTCTTCTCCAATCACCATATGGCTCCAAGCAATGTTAATCAAGTAAATGATGACTTTCTTGAGGTGATCCCTAAAGTTATTACTGATCTTGATTTAAAGATGATGACTAATGTTGTTTCTATGGAATAAGTAAAACAAGGTTGTGTTCTCCTTTAGAGCCTTTAAAGCTCCCAGCCTTGATGGGTTCCCTCCTGCTTTTTTCCAGACTTATTGGGATATTGTTAAAAATGACCTTTTCAATGCTGCTAGGGACTTCTTCAGGTCGGGTAGGCTGCTTAACCAATTGAATGCTACTTTTATAGCCCTTATCCCCAAAAATATTGATTCCTCGACTATGAAGGATTATAGACCTATTAGTCTTTGCAATATGGATTATAAAATCTTCTCTAAAATATTGGTGTTAAGGCTCAAACTGTGCTTGGTAAAATGATAGACACTAACCAGAAATGTTTTGTCCAGGGAAGAAATATTCTTGATGTTGTCATTTCCACCCATGAAATTATCCATTCAATGGACCATTCTAAGAAACTTGGGATGGCCTTTAAAATTGATATTTCTAAGACCTATGATAGAGTCTCCTGGACGTTTCTTTTTGTTATTCTTAGGAAGTTTGGGATAGAAGGAAAATTTGTAAAGATGATCTCTGCTTGTGTTACCTCCCCCATGTGCTTTGTTTTGGTTAATGAAGTCCCCCAAGGTTTTTTCTCTTGTGGTCATGGTCTAGGGCAAGGTGACCCCCTCTCTCCCTACCTTTTTATAATTGTTGTTGAAGTCCTTGGAAGGAACATCCAAAAATTGGACTCTAAAGCTCTAAAAGGTGTTAAAGTTGCCTCGTCTCTTATGCCAGATTCCCATCAACAATTTGTTGATGATACTCTCATGTTCAGGGAAGCCTTGGTGGGGCAAGCCAGTCTTTGTAAATAGGTTCTTAATGATTATGTTGTTGTCTCTAGTCAGTGTATAAACTATGAAAAAAGAAAATTTAATTCTTCAATACTGATCAATAGATTAAGGACAGAGTGGTAAAAATTTTGGGATGTCAGTAAGCTGCTTTACTTGATGCCTATCTGGGCCTACTTTTGATCTCTAAGAAGTTGGAAAATAATTATTGGAATCAACTGATTAAGAGAGTTCAAAATAATCTTGCTGGATGGAAGGGGAAGCTTCTTAGCTTGACTGGGAAGGTTCAACTGCTCAAAGCCTCCCTTCATAATATTTTGATATACTACCTATCTCTCTTCAAAATTTTGCTTTTATAGGGGAAAAGATAGAATAGATTCAAAAAATATTTGTATGGTTAGGAAATGAAGAAAAAAATAGACTGTCCTTGGTCAGTTGGGAAAAAGTGTGCACTCCCAAAAGGAGGGGGGTTTGGGAATAAGAAGAATATCCATGCTTAACAAATCCCTCATTGCAAAAATTGGTTGGAATCTTCTTGAAGGCTCTAAAGACTGGGTAAAAATTTTCCAAGCTAAGTACTTGAGGAACAAGAATCCTAGCTGTTTTCTCTCTTTGTCTGACCTACCTAGTGGTTCTGCCTTATGGAATCATCTTGTTAAAATAAAAAATGTGTTGAAGTTGGGGGTAAGAAAGAGAATTGGAAGTGGGAATAATACTGACTTTTGGAAGGACCCATGGATAGAGACCTCCACTTTGTCCTCTATAAAAGAACTAAACCCTCTCAAACAAAGCCTAAATAGGATATGTGGCAAAAAGGTTTCTGACTATATTAACTAGGAGATGGAGGAACCTAAATGGAAGGAGTTCAAAATGCTATTAAGAAGGGATAATTTGAGAGGTCAGAGACAGGTAAATTGGGACCCAATCCTTCTAAGGTTGCATAATTTGATTGTGGAGGCTAAGTGGTTTGATAGGGAAAGGGAAGATGAATGGATTTGGAAGGGTAGCTCTTTAGGATGCTTCTCAATCAAAAAGGTTTATGAAGAACTAGTGAAACCTATGGATGCCTTGATAGACCATTTCTAGGATAAGGTGTGGTTAAATAACTTGGTTCCCAAAATTAACTATTTCTAGTGGACTACAGCTCATGGAAAAATTCTTACAATTGACAACTTGGTTAGGAGGGGATTCCAACTGGTTAATAGATGCTCCCTTTGCAAGTAGGAAGAGGATTCAATTATGCATATTTTCTTTCACTGCCAATTTGCGAGGGAGGTGTGGTCCTACTTCCTATCATTTTTGTCCTTGGACTGGGTTTTTCCTCACTCAATGAAGTTGTTTATAGAAATTTGGTTGAATTGTCCTTTCTCCCACAATGTTATTGTCGGCCTCTGGAACCAAGTTCCTCCCTTTTTCACCTGGGGATTATGGAAGGAAATAAATAACAAGATATTATGGGAAGTGGAGAGAAGCAGTTGGGAGGTTAGTTTGATTATAAAAACATAGATTAAGGAAAACATTGAGGCAGGAAGATACAGTTTTTCCAAATCTTAGACTAACTACAAAGAGATGAGGATTAAGCAGAATTGGGGCATAAGGAAGGATCTTACCAATCTCAATTGGTCAATGATGCTAACCAGAATGGCTACTATGTGGAGTCCACTACAGAAGGATTGGATAAAGTGTAACTTTGATGGGTGCTTAAAAGGCAACCCGGGGTTAGCAGGGGCTGGAGGTCTGTTAAGAAATCACAAAGGGGAATGCATAGTGTGCTTTGGTGTGAATATGGGTGTCTATTCTAATAATAAAGCGGAAGCAATGGCTACATTAGAGGGCTTCAAAACTCTTAAGGAGCTTGGTTTTAAAAATGTCATAATAGAAGGGGATTCCAAGCTAATTGTGGATATTCTGAATGGAGTGGTTGTGCCACCATGGGAGTTAAAAATATATAATTGATAAATGCCTAGCCCTGAAGAATTACTTTACCAACTACAGGGTGCAACATGTCTATAGAGAAGGAAAAAAAGCTGTGAGCTGTGCCGCCAATGTGGCTCTAACTTGTATAGGGTGGACTCAATGGAAACATGGTAATATGCCAAAGTCTTTGAGAGACGTGATTCTAAATGAAAATTTTGAAAATGATTACAATATGCAAAGATAAAATGTTGAAGTTAAGCGGTGAGAAAGGGTGTCATGTGGTGTCTAAAGGATTATTGTGTAATGATGATATTGGGAGTACAAGGTTATTTTTTATGATCTCAGTTGGAAGTAAAATTAATTATTCTTCCTTCCCCGAGGTGACCAATGATCACATGGAGTTTCTCAAGTTGTTAAGGGTTATCATTTCAAAATCGTGCGGTTGCCTAACATTGACCATTCTTGCTGTATCTTGGAATTTATCTATTCTAGTTAACAAAATAACTCAAAATCTGAGATGATAAAAGACCAAGGACACTCCAAGATTAAGCCAAAAAGAGAGATAAAACAAGGAGGAAAATAGATAACACAAGACACAAACGGTTTTACCTTCCTTGCTGTGGATGTCTCTTTGATTGGCCCTTGCTTGGGATGATTTTGTGTGCTCCTTAGATGATTTCTTGAGTGACTAAATGCAAGATTATATGTGCAAGATGGTTAAAAGAGATGGCTAGATGATGGCAAAGGATTGAAAGTGCAAATTGGAAGCATGTAGTTATCAAATGGCTAAGTGTTGAAAATGCCCTTGAGGAGGGGGTATTTATAGGAGAATTTGAATTCTCTAGAGAATTCAATGGTTGAGATTTATCCAACAAGGCCAAGATGAAGGGATAAGGTGAGTTGAGGACTCAAGCCCTTACATCTTGACATGTAGATATAAGT
Organism: Sequoia sempervirens; assembly: GCA_007258455.2. Lineage (NCBI taxonomy): Eukaryota > Viridiplantae > Streptophyta > Pinopsida > Cupressales > Cupressaceae > Sequoia > Sequoia sempervirens. Next base: position 8,756 of record VDFB02173670.1, read on the forward strand.
GGATAAAAGAGTAGGATGATGTGTAAATGAGGTGGCCAAAAGGTACACATGAGGTGGGAGGAAGGACCTGAAATTCCTTCCAAAGTACGTGGGAGATGGGAAGAATCTGGAATTTAGAATAAAGAGGCGTTTAAATTCACAATGATTGGAAAGAATCTAGTGGATGAACAATGTTTCCCCAAAGAGACAGAATTAGAAAGGGACATTTGGGAATTTTTAGAATTCCTCAAAATGCTCCCCATGGGAAAAGGAAGATTGGTTGGGGGAAATAGGGTGTGAATTAAAATTCACATTCTTAGAAGTCTAAAAGATAAAGGTGGGCTCCAAAAAGGTGGGACTTGGTCATGTGGGTGTGACAGGTCAAGGTTCAAAGCCTTGGGAAGGATAGAATGTAGGAATTAAAATTCCACATATAAGAGAGAGGTCTAGGATAAATAAAAGGAATTAAAATTCCTTGGGGGAAAGAGTTGACCAAGGTACTAATTAAGTTTGACTAATCAGTAATTAGAGAATAATTAGGGGTTAATTAGGATTAAAAGCCAACTTGCAAAAGTTGGAGGATGTGACACATCCTAATCAAGGATTAGGCATGTGCACATCCTTAATGAAAAGATTAGGAAATGGATTAGGATTAGATGAAAATGTCATGTGAGGAATTAAATAAATTTAATATTTATTTAATTTATTTGATGAAAAGAGAAGGGATTTAAAGGGAGGTAAGGTATTTAATTATTAATTAAATACCTTAGGAATTGTGAAATTAAAGACATTAATTAAATATGTATATTATGAGTAACTTTCGGATAGGAGGATGTTTAGATGAAAAGTGATAAATTTGGATAAATTAATTGTCCAAATTTGGATATCTCTACTTGCAATTGTAATGTTGAGAAAGGTAAGTTAATTAATAAAGATTTTAATACTTGTAAGAAAAATGATGGGTTAATGGTACCGGGAATTGTGTTGCTGGCGTTCACCAAAAGAAACTTCTTGACTCTACATTTTTTATCAGCTCTATTTGTTATTTTGTGAAAGAGTGTTTATTGTATTAAGGAAAGAAAGCAGGAGTGAGAGATTATGAAGAAAAGCTCGTTGAAGCCTAAAAATTTGCAGAGAAGAAAAATGGGAGGTCCACGGAAGCGCATTGAGCCTCCTAATTTCTAGGCCCTTAAGCAGAATGTGGATTTATGGAGGCTTTTTGAAAATGCGGGGATGGTTCCGTTCTTTCAATCTCTAAAGGGTACAAAGAACCTAATGACAAAGTTTACCAATTCTTGGAGGAAAGGATGTGTTTCCATTGGTGTGGTGAAGTTCGAGGTCATGACGAGGTTCATTGTTGAAGCAACTGGTCTACAAAACCAAGGGATTAAAGTTGCAAAGAAAAGTGGGGCTGATTATCAGAAGTTCGTGGACAAATTCCTTCATGAAGGAGAGAACCTAAGAAGATTTCAAAATGGGTATGCTAGGTTGGAACTCCCACCTCCATTTTCTTTGGTTAGCCTATTTGTTATGTGGTATTTTACTTTAGAGGGAAGGCATATGTCGGTACATGCGTACCATTTTCCCCTGCTCAATCACAGTAGGCATGGAGAGAGAGTTAATCTTCCCTTTTATTTGTTGTCTTCCCTGTAACTCAATATTGAGAAGGGTACCAGTCCTCCCCTACACCAAGGTCTCATGTTAACCCTGTACAAGTATGCTTTGGTTCTTAATCCTCATGGGAATCCTTTGGCGAGAATAGTGATAGCCCCAACCGTTTTGATGGGGATAATGAGGAACTGCTTGTTGATGAAAATCCTGTTGTTGATGATAATCCTGCTGTTGAGGAAATTCTTGTTGTGGAACCTCATTCTCGCTCGCCTCCTATAGTCGCTGCTAGGAGGGTGCTAATTCCTATGAAGAGCTAGTCCCCTGTGGCCAATGTCTCAAACCCCTCTACCCCTATGTCGCAAAAAAGTGAGGAAAAAAGAGTTTTTGAGATAAAGCTCATAAAGGCAACGTCGGAGAAAAGAAAACACTCGCCTCTACTGCTAGAACTTCCCAAGGTGAAGAGATTCAAAAGAGATATTAACCTAGTGACATCATTAATATTTCTAAGGAAGGTGTGCATAATGAGGAGTTGAAGGAGACTTTGCAAGGGCAAGGGAATAGAGGAAGCGGTGGTAGAAGGTCTACCTGCCTAGCCAAAGCTGCCTCGAAGGATAAAAAAAGAAAACAAAAAATGATTGTGTGTGAGGAGGAAAACCTAGATTTTGAAGAGTTTGATGCCCAAGAGGAAGATGATTCTGAGTATATGGATTTTGAGGACTCAACTTATGATATGGGGGAAGAAGGATCAGATGAGGAAAAGGAAGAGGAGGAACAAATTGAGAGAATTGAGAAACAAAAGAATGATGTAGAGAATGTGTAGGATGCAGGGAATATGGGTATGAAAATGAACATTGAGGACTCAAGCATAGATTTCATGAAGAGTAGATTAAATTTTTTGCAGGTTTAATTTGATGATATGGAAAAGGCCTTAGTTACGCTTATGAAGGTAACTACTAGACTAATGAGGAGGGCGATGCTGGGAGCTATTTCTGGAGAAACCATAGTTAAAAAAATAGGGGAAGCCTAATGTCTTAAAGATGTTGGATGAGTCTGAGGGACCTGACTGGAGAGAGTACATCTCTCTCATTGGTGAATGTGGGGACCTGCTGAAGAAAGCCAAGTAATGGCTTCTTGTTGCTGTTTTGATGACTGCTTTCCATTTTTTGTCTTTTTGTTTCATAATCTTGGACTGCTATTCTATAATAGCTTTGCTTTGGTGGAAGACCACCTGGGATACTATGGAATTGATTAATGGTTTACATAGTTTTAAGTTTGCTAGTAGAAACTTACTATTTTTGATTACTAGCTAGACTATGGTTACTATGTTAAATGATGGCCTGCGTGCTAATTTCGTTGTTGTTTTTTGGTTCTTGCTAGTGGTGTTGTTTCCCACCTTGTTTTGGTTCCTTTTTGCCTGTTGGTTGTAACCATGGGATCAGGGCCCTTCCTTGCTTAACTAATCAAAAACTAGTAGCTTAGGGAGTAGGAAGTAGTTTTTTTGTACATTATGATTTAGTGTTATACCCAAGGAATATTTGAAGCAAACCTTGAAAGTGTTTGTGTTGAGGGTCAGTGTAGGATCATGGAGGTCCAAACTAGGCCCTTAAGTGGTAATGAAATTCATAAAAATAGAGTTAGGCAACTTGACATAAAAATTTGAATATGTTATTAGTATAATTTGAAAAATATGTAAGAACAAAATTTGTAGCAAATTGAATGTAGTTTCTAGGAAACTAGTCCTTTTTTGGAAAAAAGTAAATCTATTTGGTGAAAATTTGAAATTTCAATGTAGTAATACTAAATGTTCAAGAAAAAAATAAAAAGTAGGTGTATGTTTAACCAACCTAAGTACAAGCAAAAAATAATATTTTTTTTGAAACTTTCAATATAAGTAGAGGACACATGCCTGGATGTGTCACATTTTTTTGTAATTTTTTTGCAAGTAAATAATTAGTTATGAATTTTTTATTAGAGCTTTTTAAAATTATTAAAAATTGTTTATCTGACCACCATAACTTGGTCAAAAATTTATGAAATTCATTTTTTTTTGTTTTATCCTATAGTATGGGAATCATAGAATGTGTCACATCTTTCAGATTTGAAAAATGTGAAATTGTTTGAGAATTATAGATGTTTTTCAACCAACCTATCAATTAGGACTTTAGTCATAATGATGTAGAAAATCAATAATAATTATCTATTAAATTCAAAATAAGGCATATCTTGTGTTGATGGAAAACTAACAATTTTCTCAATAAACCCTTTTTGTTTCATGAAATTTGGATAAAAAAAGTTATTAGCCACTTTTTGTCACATTGTCACTTTTTGGACCCTCATGATCTTACACTCACCCTTGAGAGAATCATAATTTGTATATGTGCATAAACTTAATTGAGGTCATAGTAGAAGGTCAATTTCAATCTAGTTATAGAATTTGGGATCAAAACTTGCATTTGGGTAATACTCCAAACTATTTATAATATGTTCTATTTTAAGCTGTAAATAAAACCTTATTTAAGGTTATCTTTAGGAATACCCTCCTACGCCTATCTAAACCCAAAGTTAAGAGGAGTAAATACCCATTCTCATCAACTGGTATGTTATCCCTTGCTCTTTTTTGACAATCATATTTTTCCACCCTCAAGAATATAAAATACTTGGATTTGAGCTTGATAAATCCCTCTAGAAGTGTGAGTAATTATTTGAGGAGGCAAAAAATTGGTGTCATTTTTTGGGATATGTTAATATAAAAGTTATTGTGAAGACCTAGTAACTTGTACAATTTTTGTAGCTATGCATTTTGTTTGGGTAAGTTTGATTTATCATCAACTTACACCAATATTATGACACTATTTTCAGGGATACAATATCTTTCTACTCATCTTGAAGACCCTACAAACTCAAAATAGGGAAATAAGTTCTTGATTCATACCTTGGATTTTAGCTACTAGTTTTCTCTCTTCCAATTGAAAAATGGTGACTCTATTTCAATTAAACTCAAATTAGATCATTAGAATTGAATATAGGGAGAAGAAGGAAACCCAAGTACTAGTAATAATTAGATAAAGCTTCAAATCCTACATAAATATGGCATCCATCGTGGGAAGCTAAAAATTATGGTAAGTCATTTAGACTACCTATCATATTTTAAAAGTTATTACCCCAAGTATAAATTATTTATCTATTGATTCTAGAGAGAAGCACATATAGACTTTTGAAACTTTAGCTAGTAGCATAATTATAAAACCAAAAAATATAATGGTCTAATTTATGAGAAACAAATAATATATGCTTGTTGGGAGTAGAAAGTGCACATCATGATTAGTGAGTATTAGCAAAGTCATGACATGAAATATTAGGATCTACTAATATATTTTGATGGTCACCATCTCACTTATCCCAATACAAAATATAGATATAGTTGAACAAGAGTACCAATTGTTTCTTAAGAGAGGAGGTGGGTGAGCTTATGATAGTAGTTTATTCCCAAAAGGATCATTGACAAGGTTATGATATATTTATTGGTAAAATAAATATGGTAAAGGTAAGAAAAATAAACAAGGTAAATATAGAATTCAAATACATGCAAATGGAACCTTTTACCTTGTTCATCCTATTTCTCCTTGGATTGAGCTAGAAGAAGATTTGCACACAATACTCTCTTGGTTTTCTCTTTTGATGTATGAAATGTGGTTGTTTATAAAACCAACAACATGATAGTAGGATTGAAATGATGAAGGATCAAATGAATAGTATAATATGGGACAATGAAATATTAGATATAAAATGGAGTAGCATAAGGCTATGATAAGAGTGGATTCACAAACGGGATGAAATACCTTTAATTTATAGATTTTCCAAGAGGGAAATCAAGGGCCAAGATGCAATGGTTAATGGATAGCTAAGATTGATTGAGGATTAAGGTTTAGATTGAGGCTTAGCCATGTAAAAAGTGTGACAAGAGGGATAAAGGTGTACAAGGTAGGTTTGATTTTAGATGCTTTCAAACTTGTGAGCATAAGGGAGGGTAGGATACTTGTCACATGATGAAAAGTTTAGATTGTTCAATCCAAGTGAAAGGATTTAATAGCTAGGATTAAATCTAGATAAGGATTGAGGATTGTGTGGATTTAACGATTATGGGAAATGGTAATGGGGATTTATTAGCCTAAATCAAATAATTAAGTAGGTATTAATTAATTGATTTAGTTGGAAGATTTGGGGGACAAGGTTTATAATTAATTAAATAAATGTAAATTTATTTAATTAAAGGTGAGTGATAAAGGTAAAGGATGAATTAAATAAATAATAAATATTTATTTAATTGACTAGGATGGGGTAAAGTCGAGTGTGGTCGATTATGAGAAAATTTAGGTGTCTATGTATGGATAAAATCCATAATATGTGTATGCAATATCTTCACACTAAATATCGAGAAATTATAGACCAATATCCCCCCTCTCCTAACATATCATGCAAAGATGAAATTTAAAAATGTTAGGCACACTTCGAGCTATTGGAAACTCAAAGAGAAAAATTTGAACATGTTAGTGGTCTCCTAATGAGCATAAACGAAGAGTTTCCTTATGATTATTATGAATATCATAATGATAAAGGTGCTTAGATACAAATGGATGATATGAATATTGGTAGAAGAGATAGGGATTGATCATATGACACACATATCTCTTTCCCATGTCTCACTTCTTCAAGTATGTCATATATATCCAAATTGAACAAGAAGTATTACTAGACCCCCTCAAAAAGAGGAACAAAAACTTATTAAAAAAATTAAACCACATGAGGCTTAATTAAAAATAAATGATATGCTTCTTGGTAGGATGAATGGGGATAGCTCTTATAATGTTATTTTTTTGGCATAAGACATCAAAATGTGGGAAAAAATGTCTCTATGTAGTATCCTTCTCCTCCAAAAATTTCATATTATAAAGAAGAATTTATACAAGAAGAAGAGGTATTATATCGCCTTGCGCAAGAACATCATCAACTTATTGTAGAGATACAATGTAGAAAGCTCAACTTATTACCCCCAAGAATCCAAATTCCCTCATAGTGAGAAAATAGGAAGAACTTCCTTATAAGGAAGATTACACTTAGCATTGTGAAGATGAGGATGATCAATATGATGCATCAGGATATGACTCCATGAAAGGAGAAGATGAATAAAGTGATTATAATGTAGTTGATCCAAGCATTTAATGTGAGCATAGTGTTGATACATATGAACATGAGTTTCCCACTCACTATATTGAACATCCAAGGGAGTTCGTGTAACTATCCCAATAGTCCAATCTGTCAAATGACAACATGATTGCTCATACAAATATAATAATTTAATGTAAGTCCAAATTGGATATCAACAAATATAAAGATAAATACCTACATGATGTGATGGTACTATTGGTAAATCAAATAGAAATTACCTATACAATAGCAAGGAGAAGCAAAAGGTAAAATTTTAGAAAAGGAATAATAGTACTATTGAGAAGACAAAAATAAAGATCCACAACAAAAATGGGCAGTAAAAAAGAAAAAGGTGCCAAAATCTAATGATGAGGCACAACTAGTCTAGCCCTTACCACTAAAAGTGAAATGTGTAGACAAGGAGAAGGAAGAACCAAGTATTTTTTAAAATATTCAAGTCATGTGTTGTGTCCCTATTGCAAATGAATTGACCTCCCCACATGTTCAAATGGACTTGTCATATGAAGGATTCAACCACCAAAAGGAAGAGAGATTGTTGCACATTGTGGAGGATATCTATGAGATGAAAAATAAAATGTTGTACTTTGATGTTGGCCTTTTCCTTCTTAGTGGATGTGATGATGAAGAAGATTTTGAAGCTATCAATTTTACATTTTTTTTTTCACTAATTGAGGATGTAAATGAAAAATCAATTGTATGGAGCGAGGTGCAAGTTGATGCATATATGCAACTTAGGAAAGACCTTAAGGATGCATCACTTTTAGAAGTCCAATATTTCATGATCCTTCTCAGCTCTTCCCCTTGTTACTTGATCCTATACTTCTACTCTTATTGTGCTTAAAAATAATTAATATCTAGGCATGAGCAACCTATTGCACATATCAACAAGTTAGTACATTATGATGAGTAGAGGTTTACACCATGGGCTAAATAGATATCATCTGAAAAAGTTATTGGTAGGAGCTTACTTGAGATAATTTATTAAGAAGAATTTGATACACCAATAAATTTGGTGTCTCCAATGCATATGATAATACATGATCTTGAAGTCCCTAACATGAGAAAGGTACAAGTTTGGATGTAATAGAGGTCATTGTGGTAAATTTAAAGTATGTGTTCACCTTTTGTCATCTCAAGGATGTTAATTTAGGTTATAGAGATGACACATTTTCCTAGAGAACATGGATTATGTTCCTACAAGGAATGATGATCATCAAAGAACACCTAATTTTTTGTTCCTAAGGTATGTACAAATACATTCTATTTTATTATGGACTAATCATAATGGGTTGTTGCTCAAATGCTCAGAATGGAGAAGAGTGTGGCTTGTGGCATAGCCATATGGGGTTGTTGATAAGAATACAAATATTGTGTGCGACCTCAATAATTGCACTTGGTATCATGTGAAATTATTGATTCTTGAAACTATGAATTATCATTACTTCATGTAAGTAATGATATCCTACCTTTTATATATTTTGTCTTGTGTGTTCTGTCTTTGTGGAGCCTTGACAATAGTTGGTCAAGATGAAGTGTAATTATCCCAATACCCTATTTGTGTGTCCCTTTACATGGTATAATTCTAGATATTTGGATTCTCATTGTGTATGGAAGAGACACATGTCCCTAACCAAAGTATGTTCATAATCAATTTGATAGTTACAATTTTTGCTTGAGTCTCAAATCTTTTGCGTACTTAGGCCTCATTTTTCCAATCACATAGAATTGATTTAAGAAATATTTGCATGGGTCTCCATTTGTCAATTTTAACTAAGTTTTGTCCTTTGTAATCCCCCATGTGCCTACCATATATTAAAAGTTGTAAGGATCTTAAAAATTTCTAAGTGTGGGGCATTTTATGGTCAAATTTATAGGAATTATGCTCATATCAGAGTTTTAGAGTTCCCCTTCCTAGTATGACTTTCCTCCCAACTTCACTTTGTTCCTTTGTTCTTGTCGAGATATTAGACTTTCCCATCTTGGCATACCTTTAAATTTTTTCTTGTCTTCTTCCCTTTTCCCTATTAGGATGTTAGAGTTTCCTTTATTGGAGTCTATTTCCTCTAGCCCCCACATTTCACTTCTATTTTTTAAAATATCAAATTTTATCTTATCAACATGCTTTCCCTTTGAATCCTAACTCCTTGATTCCTATACTAAGTTACTTTAGGAATTTTAGTTTCAACCATCCCTTTACCTAAGTACCTCTTTCTTGGAATCTTTGATCCCAAACTTCTCACATTCCCTTCTATATATATTTTGGAGTTAGAGATGTGGCCCGATTATCTCTAGAGTGGTACTTCTAGCATGAGTTATGAGACAATCATGATCCTTGACATTTTTCACTATGTTATCCCATTGATATTGTGGATTTGTATGTATCCTTATTTGGGTACCTTGTAGTGGTATACTTGACAAGTGGTATGGGTCATGAGGTAGCCTTGGCCCTCACATTACCTTTTCCTCCCTTTTCTTGTATCCCTCCTAAGTGTCCTTCCCCACACCTCCTTGCTTGCTGACATCATCTAGGGGAAATTTTTTGGCTAGGTAAGGAAACATATAATTTTTAGCTAGTTCACAAACATTTTGAACCTTTGATAAGGTTAAAAAAGTGATAAATATTTTGACAATAAAAAATGGAGTGTTTAAGTTCAATTTTTGGGAAGTTCACAAGTTCAAAAAATCCTTGAAACCCCAACAACAAAAGTGAAATTTCAATATGTTGGAAAGTTTACGAGTTCAAAAACTCCCCAAATTTTCAATGAGCCAAAGGAAAGAGGATCAATTTTTAAATTTTGATGAGTTTGTGAGTTCATAAACTCACTAAAAAGCTAATTTAAGGTTCATTAACTCATAAAAAATCTAACAATAAATCAAATAAAAATGAAAGAAAAGTGGTTAAGGAAGGAGGAATTTCATGATGTTCATGAGTTTGCAAGTTCATGATCTCACCCAAAGTGTGACAAGGTTCAAGAGGAGCCTAAATCTATTACAAGTAAAGGCAAAGGTAAGAATAATGAATTTTTAAAGGTAGGAAATGAAATATTTAAATGTCATGACCCATTGTTTCACCTACCCTCTCTCGTTTTAGGAAATTTCATCTACTAGGAGTAATGACACCCATTTTTAATCAATATCTCTACAATATTTGAAGATTTTTTTTCATGTACCCTTACACTCCATGATCTAATAACCATTAATATAGAGGAAACTAGTAGATCACAAAAGAACATTCCTCTGTGCTTTACAGGTATGGTCAAGCATCCCTGGCCTTGATTTTAGGCATGTTACAAGGAGAAATTTTCCCAATATGTATGGACCTCCTTTTTAGTGTACCACTTTAAGGAAATTTTTAATGAA
>VDFB02173671.1:0-15240 GCA_007258455.2 Sequoia sempervirens
GAATTTCTAAAGCGAACACCTGTAGGAAGCCAAAGTGTAGACCGAAAGCTCCAGAATCAAGCTTTGAATATTTAGAAATTAAAAAGTGGATTGATTCACCATGGGTGGTGAATCAGTCCCACTCCATGGCCAGTTTTTGGTTTTCTACATTTTTGGATAACCTTTTGTCTGAAACCGGCTCTGGTTCAGTTTTACAGAACTGGGATTGATTCACCGAGGATGGTGAATGAGTTCCTCCAAGCCTGAAAATCAACATCAATAAAATTTCAAAACCAATTTCTAGTCTCCTTCAAAGTTCCAGGTGCACACTTTAAGTTTCATTGATTTATGTTTAGCTTTGCATTTGTTTCTAGTTCTTTGTTGTAATAAATAATGTTTTTTCAAACATCACTTGTTTCTTAGGTTTCACATTCATATTCAATCAATTTCATAGCTTAGTTGCACTTAGATCATTGTATTTAGCTCATACAACATCATGCAAATCCTTATTTGAGTGATACATAGGTATTTTTGGCCCTATCTATCTCCTTTTAGCTGAAAAACCCTAGAAGTGCAAGAGTAGTCCATAGGGTCCCAAAAATATATGTTTCATTTTGGTGAACCCAAATTTTTGAACATCTTATTTTCTGATTTGGAGTCTATTTATATCCTAATCCTAGAAAGCATTGAATTTTCATTAGAGTTGCATTGATTAATTTGCATCTAGGGTTTCAAATTTTTACATTAGGAAAAAGTTCTTTTTTTTTGCATTTTTGTATGCAATTTCCTTAAAAATCTCTGATATTTTGCATCTCCATCTTATGTTTTCACCTTACAACCTCACACACATCCCAAACCATTCCTAAATTTTTAAATTTTTGTAAAACACCCCTACTGGGACTCATTCACCATATGTGGTGAATCAAACCCTGTACAAATTTTTCACTGACTGAAACAACACCTCAAATCTCTTTTTTATGCTTCCTACGGCTCCTAATATCATATAGTATAAGTCTAGAAGGTTTCTGGAGCATTTTTTTTATCCATTTATCTCTAAAACATCAATTTAAGATAGTCATTTTTCCAATCACTTCAATTCCAAGCAAATCATTAGATCTGAAAATGTTTTCATTTCTTCAATTTTGCATAACATTGATAAAAGTACTTTTCACTTTTGCATATACAATGTTTCTATTCCTAAAAAATTTCATAAGTTTTTTAAAAGTGCTTTTCATTCTTGCATGTACATTGTTGGCATTCGTCAAATCTTGCATATGTTGGATAAGAGTGTTTTGTATCTTTGCATATACATTGTTCATATTGTTGAAACATGGTATGAAATGGTTACATTTGCTTTTCATTCTTATTCAAACAATTCTTGTACCTAGCATATGTAAACATGTTAAGAAACACTTCCTATCCCCTCCCTATGAGAGTGTTTTAGTGAAAGAGAATACAACTTTGGCCATTCCTCATGATCATATTTGTTCTTCTCCTAATATCTCTCCTATTGGAAAAGAAGATGTTTTGATGATATAAGAACAAATCAATGAGAGTGTTGATAAGCTAAGTTTTTCCTCTCATTTTACCTCTCTTAGTGGACAAGACATTGATCAACAAGACAACTTAAACATAAATAATCATCATAATAAAAATTTCCCTTCTCCTAGTGTCTCTCATAGTTATGAAGTAGATGCTTTGTTTGAGGAAGGTTATGAATATTTTAGTTGTCCCCCTTCTCCCAGGGAAACCCTTATGGAGCACAATCATTCACCCATTGATCATTCCCCTACTAGCAATGAAGTTATTTTATAAGAACCAAACTTTGAATGTCAACAACATTTGGCTTGTAGTTCTTCTAACAACTCTTCTCCTAGGGAGAATATCATAATGCAAAAAAATATGACCATGGGCACACATCCTTCAACCACTAACATTTCCTTAGGAGATGATAATCAAGTGGCCTTAGAATCCCCTTCACCAACATATCATTCTAATCAATAATTTTTTTTTGAGGTTATGACAACACAAGTTGGATCTCCTTTAATTAGTGAGATTCCTAAGTCATCTTAAATTAGTGAAAAACACAAAAAATTTAGAATTCACTTGAAATCCATCATGCAATCTACTCATAACAATGTTTTGCAGCCACTAAGTTGTAACTTAGTGACTCAAACATCTAGAGGACCACACAACACTCCTACATAATTACCTTTTCCTCATAAAGTTCTTACTGTTGAAGATCTTAAAAAGAATCCTGCTAATATGTCTTTATGGGAACTCATTTAGCTCTCACCGATAGTCAAACTTGTCTTTCATGAAATGTTTGAAATACAAAAGGAAGAGATACAATCTTACATAAAACCAAATCATGTTTCATCCTCCTCTCATCCCATATAGGCCACCTAGTTATACATCACATTCCCTAAACATGAGGGTATGTGCAAGATCATGATGGGCCAAAAAGTGGCAATATGATGGGTATGTGGCTGACGACTATTTTTTTACCCAAAATTGATGAAATGAAAATGGTTTTTAAAGGAGATTCTCATATTTCCACCGATGTAAATTATGCTTTAATTTGAATTTAATAAGTAATTATTATTCATTTTCTATTCAAATTATGACTAAAAGTCTTGATTAGAAAAACATTTATAGCTTTAGGGTGCGGTCCGAGCCAGGTTAGTTTAAAGTGTTCCCTATGCTTGGAAACCCACCATGGGTTCAACTCTCCGGCACTCCCGTGCTACCGGTTGGTGTGTCCCGCTAGCACTGCCGGTCACGGTAAAAAGTTTACCGGCGGTGGGGGGTTATACGGGGGGCCGTGCTACACCCGATTCCCCTCGTTAAAAAAATAAAAAATAAAAAAATCTATAAACTTTCACATTATCCACATTTTTTGAATGCAGAAACATGTGTCACATTTTATGCTTCACATACTATATGATTGGAAAAATAAAAATAAATTTCATGAAGTTTTGACCAAGTTAAGATTGAGAATTAGGACATCACAATTTTATATTTTTTTTAAAAAGTTGTAATAAAAATTCATAATTAATTATTTACTTAGAAAAAAACTGCAAAAATATGTATCACATCGGGTCATAATATGCATCACATCGGGTCATAAGTCCTCTACCTATATCTAAAATCTTATTAAATAATATTATCATTTTATTGTTGTTAGGGTGGTCAGACAAACACCTACTTATTTTTTCCTTTAAATTTAAGTACCATTGCATTGAAATTTCAAATTTTCACAAAATAGATTTATTTTTTTTAAATAAACCTAGTAGTTTAGAAATTAAATTCAATTTTTTAAAGATTCTATTCTTACATATTTTTGAAATAATATAGATAACTTATTCAAATTTTTACATCAAGCTTCCTAACTCTGATTTTTCTTAATTTTTTGCCACTTAATGGCCTAATTTTTCCATGATGATCCTGAACATACCTAAGAATTACCCTCACTTGAGATTAAACACAAAAATGATCACTTGATGATAAAGGTGATCATTAATGAAACTCTAGTTATGAATACTCTCATCAATAATGGATCAAAGATTAATGTTTGTAGCATGGATCTCCTACACAAACTTGGCATGGACACAAAGCTCATTCAACTTAATGATATTCATATTCATGGAATTGACAATGTTGATAGGAAACCACTTGGGATGATCACATTACCTATTGAGGTTGGACCTGTCGTGTTGCCTACCTCTATTCATATCATGCAAGAACCCCTTCAATACAATCTTATCCTAGGTATACCATGGATTCATGCTATTAAAGGAGTCCCCTCTACCCTTCACTGTGTCATGAAGTTTGAATATAATAGAAAAATATACACAATTGATGCAGATGAGAGAAGCTACGTGTCCACTAATCACAACACTTCCAACTCCCCTAATCCTTCCATTCCTAGATCAGAACTCAAATCTTTTAAAGTTGATCCTAACTCTTCACCTACAACAAAACTCTTTTGTGATAATGAGGGGTCGTTAGATTCTACACCCCCTTTCCATAACATTCCCAAAATCTCACCCTCATGGTCCAAAGAGTCATATACAAACAATTCCTTTTCAGAAACAAGTTCTAGTAGTCATTGGAGTTTCACACCTACATTTAAAGGAGGGTGTGCAATATCACAATCTCAAACCAAACAAAATTGTGTTCCATTCTAGGCTCACCTTTGTCCCACACTCAGTGGGGGGCAAGGGGTTTGATAGCCTTATCCTTGTACGTCATTTGTCGTTGTCTCTTTTGACCTAGTCGTTAACCTTTCATGAATTTATATGAGAAAGCTAGGGATGTGGACGATATGTCTTAATATTGACTCGCATGTGACATACTACCCTTTCTTCATGACATAGCTTATCAGAAACATATGACTTGGCATAGGGCTTTTTGAGTATGCTCTCATGTCTTCTTCTCTCTTCTTCAACTTTAAAGCAATTTCTCACAGTACAGGTGCTCGCAACCACTTTAAAGTGGGGGCCATACATTACCATTAATTCGTTTGCATTCTTGGTTCTTAGTGTTTCCTTGTCATTTATGTGATGCGTTTATCAGTTTTTGGATGAAATTAGGTGTGATTTCCTTCATAAGTGTGATCTATCTTAGCATATTACATTCCTCTTGGTGGCTTGATGTGATGTGCAACATCCCCTAAGTTGTGGCTATACTATTCTTTGATTTGTCCTCTCTTGGAGACATTACGCACAATGTTCCCTAAGTGACTGACCTCGCATGAACTTAACAAGACTCCTTTTAACATCCTTTAAATTTTACATGTTTTCATTTATACATTTTTGCATTTTTCATTTTTTTGTATTTTGTATGGCCACCTTGCATAAGACAACTTGCATTCCTATGGTGCCATCCTATTTTCATACAAATCTCTTTCTTTTTGGTTCCTTATTAAAGTTATCAAGAGGTATAACTTTGACATGGTTCAGTGGGAAGCCCACCTAGCAGAATGAATTTTCCCCATAGCCACGTTTATGTGTGTTTGTGAGTGCATACCAACTAGCGTATGTATCTTACTTCTTTTTGGGATTTCTCACCCTTGGACAACCAAAAGTTCCATGGCCCCAGAGTGATTATACCTTTTGGCCTTTCTCACCTGACAAACAATAAAGAAAGTTTTATCAACCCAGAGTGAGTACATCTTTTCCACCCCATCCTTCATTCTTCTCATTGCATGATTTTGTATATTGATGGTTTGACTTAGGATCTTCGATCCTGGGGGCTTGTGCAACCTCCTTGATCTTTTTTATTCTTTTTCATCTGCATCCGTACATGTACATCTCTCTTTAATGTATACTTTAGTGTAAACTTGAAACTTGTTCATCCTCTCACTAAAGTGGGGGCTAAATGTGTCATATAAAAAAGGACCCTTTGCATGACATGGGATTACTTCATGATAAAATGGACTTAATTAGGCCTTGATTCAAGTGTTGTAAGGCATTTTATACATCCACACTAGGTCTTGGACCCTTGCAAATGAAATAATATGCTTTTAATGACCTCTTGTAAAGGTGTTGTAGAGTCTTGTAAAGGACTTTCACACTTTTCTAGACTTAATTAGCCTATTTCTCCCTTATCTAACATTATAAAAAATATTTAATAACATTATTACAACAATTTAGAGTGTTGTAATGTGTCTTGCACATTCACATTGTTTCTTGTGCATTTCTAGTTTATGTCGAGCTAATTTTAATGTTGTAAAGTGTATTTAATCACACTTTCACATTGATTTATGTGTCCCAAGCCCTATTTGGCATTTACATCATCACTAATAGGTCCCTAATGACTCATATTGTGCATCTTGAGGCTTTAATTGATCAAATACCCAACAAGATGGTATTCTAGACCTCATTTTCTAATTCCTTGGCTTCTCTAGTGTCAGAATGGCCCCTATGGGACCCATTTTCCATGCATGGAGAATTCGTTCCATCCAAGTGGGACCCATTTTCCATGTGTGGCGAATGAGTCCTATCTGGCCCCCATTTTGACCTTTGAGAGGGAAAAAGTGAAATCTAAAGTTTACCTTCACTATATGTCAGCCTGTGATGAGGTATTATCAGGTACTAAGGCACAATTTTCTATAAATAGGTGTTTTTATCCTCATTTTTCATCCAAAAACATACAACTCATTCTTACATCTCTCATCCTTAATCCATCTTCTATCTTCTCATCCAAGTCAAGCAAGCTAGGGTTTCTTCATTAGAAGTCTTCAAGTTAGCTTCCTAAAGCATTTAGGTGTTGAATCTTCATGTTATGTTGCAAAATTTCAAGATAAAATCATCATGACAAGGTAATCATCTCCATTGTTTCATGTTTCATTACATATTTTCATCATTTTAGTTTAATTACCTAAACGGGGTCTGACCAAGGCAAACCCCCATGCCCTAACATTCAACATATCCCTCCTTTTTCTTGTTTGTTTGTAGATTTAGGACTCTTGGAGGCTTAGGAATCATTGAAGATGTTATTTAAAAGCCATTCAAGTCATCTCTTCATCATTCAAGTCAAGACATCAACAAAAAGTCACTTTATGACCCGATTCCGATAATTTCTTAAGCGGACACCTGTCAGAAGCCGAACTACAGATTGAAAGCTCCGAAATCAGCCTTGCAATATTTAAAAATTCAAAAGTGGGCTTATTTTCAATGGGTTGTGAATGATTCCCATTCCAGGGTTAGTTTTTGGTTTTCTGTATTTCTGGAAACCCTTTTGTCTAAAACTGGCTCCAGTTCCATTTGACAGAAATGTGACAGATTCGCCTAGGATGGCGAATGAGTCCCTCCACGCCTAAAAATTAGCATCAGAAAAATTTCAAAACTAATTTAGAGTTTCCTTCAAATTTATAGGTGCACACTTTAAGTTTCATTCATTTCTATTTAACTTTGCATTTGTTTCAAGTTCATTGTTCTAATCCACAATATTTTTTCAAACTTCACTTTTTTCTTAGGTTTTGCATTTATATTTGATCAATTTCATAGCTTAGATGTACTTATATCATTCCATTTAGCTCATACAACATCAAAGAAATCCTAATTTGAGTGATACATGAGCATTTTTGGCCTTATCTCTCTCCTTTTAGGTGAAAAACCCTAGAAGTGCAAGAGTAGTCCATAGGGTCCCAAAAATCTATGTTTCATTTTGGTGAACCCAAATTTTTGAACATCTTATTTTCTGATTTGGAGTCCATTTTCATCCTAATCCTAGCATGCATTGAACTTGCATTAGAGTTGCATTGGTTAATTTGCATCTAGGGTTTCAAATTTTTGCATTAGGAAAAAGTGTATTTTGTTTGCATTTTTGTATACAATTTCCTTACAAATATCTTAAATTTTACATCTACATCTTAGGTCTGCACCTTACAACCTCACACACATCACAAACCATTCCTAATTTTTAATTTTTTTTCAAAAAACCCCTACTAGGACTCATTCACCATCTGTGGCGAATCAGTCCCTTTATAAATTTTTCAATGACTGAAACAACACCTGAAATCTCATTTTTATGCTTCCTAAGGCTCCTAGTATCATATAGTATAAGTCTAGAAGGTTTCTAGAGAATTGCTTTTATGCATTTATCTCAAAAACATCAATTTAGGATAGTCATTTTTCCAATCACTTCAATTCCAAGCATCATTAGATCTAAAAAATGTTTCCATTTTTGGAATTTTGCATAACATTGATAAAAGTACTTTTCACTTTTGCATATATAATGTTTCTATTCCTAAAACTTTGCATAAGTTTTTTAAAAGTGATTTTCATTTTTGCATGTACATTGTTTCCATTCTTCAAATCTTGCATATGTTGGATAAGAGTGTTTTGTATCTTTGCATATACATTGTTCATATTGCTGAAACATTGCATGAAATGGTTACATTTTATTTTCATTCCTATTCAAACAATGCTTGTACCTTGCATATCTAAACATGTTAAGAAACACTTCCCATCCCCTCCCTATGAGAGTGTTTTAGTGAAGAAGAATACAACTTTGGCCATTCCAAACATGATCATATTTGTTCTTCTCGTAATATCTCTCCTATTAGCAAAGAAGATGTTTTGGTGAAAGAAGAACCAATCTATGGGAGTGTTGAGAATCTAAGTTGTTTGTCTCCTTTTACCTCTCTTAGTGGACAAAAAATTGATCAACAAGACAACTTAAACATAAATAATCATGATAATAACATTTTCCCTTCTCCTAGCGTTTCTCATAGTTATGAAGTAGATGCTTTGTTTGAGGAAGGTTATGAATATTTTAGTTGTTCCCTTCTCATAGGGAAAGCCTTATGGAGCACAATTAATTAGTTAGATTCCTAAATCATCTTCAATTAGTGAAAAACACAAAAAATTAAGAATTGTCATGAAATCCATCATGCAATCTACTCAACAATATTTTGCAGCCACTAAGTTGTATCTTAGTGACTCAAACATCTAGAGGACCACACAACACTCCTTCATCATTACATTTTCCTCATAAATTTCCTACTGTTGAAGAATTTAAAAACACTCATGTTGATATCTTTGTATGGGAACTCATTCATCTCTCACCGATCATCAAACTTGTCTTTCATGAAATGTTGGAAATATAGAGGGAAGAGATAAAATCTTACATAAAACCAAATCATGTTACATCCTCCTGACATGCAACCCAGTTAGACATCACATTCCCTAAACATGAATTACCCCCACTTGAGATTCAACACAAAAAATGATCCCTTGATGATAAAGGTGATCATTAATGAAACTCTAGTTAGTAATACTCTCATCGATAATGGATCAAAGATTAATGTTTGTAGCATGGGTCTCCTACACAAACTTGGCATGGATAAAAATCGTATTCAACTTAATTATGTTCATATTCGTGGCTTTGACAATGTTGATAGGAAACCACTTGGGATGAACACATTACCTATTGAGGTTGGACCTATCATGTTGCCTACCTCTATTCATATCATGCAAGAATCCCTTCCATACAATCTTATCCTAGGTAGACCATGGATTCATGCTATGAAAGGATTCCCCTCTTCCCTTCACCGTGTCATGAAGTTTGAATACAACAACAAGATATAAATGATTGATGCAGATGAGTGAAGCTATGTGTCCACTAATCACAACAAATCCAACTCCCCTAATCCTTCCATTCCCAGATTAGAACTTGAATATATACATGTTGGTCGTAACTCTTCACCTACAAAAAAACTCTTTTGTGATAATGGGGGGTTGTTAGATTCTACACTTCCTTTCCATAACATTTCCAAAATCTCACCCTCATGGTCCAAAGTGTCATATACAAACAATTCCTTTTCAGACACAAGTTCTAGTTTTCATTGGATTTTCACGCCTACCTTTAAAGGAGGGTGTGCAATATCCCAATCTTAACCCAAACAACATTGTGCTCCATTCTAGGCTCACCTTTTTCCTACACTCAGTGGGGGGCAATGGGTCTCATAGGCTTATCCTCATATGTCACTTGTCGTTGTCTATTTTGACCTAGTCATTAACCTTTCATGAGTATATATGAGCAAGCTTGGGATCTGGATGACATGTCTTAATATTGACTCACATGTGACATACTACCCTTTCTTCATTATGTAGCTTATCATAAACATATGACTTGGCATAGGGCTTTCCAAGTACGCTCTCATGTATTCTTATCTCTTCTACTTTAAAGCAATTTATCACAGTACAGGTGCTCGCAATCACTTTAAAGTGGGGGGCATACATTACCATTAATTCATTTGCATTCTTAGTTCTTAGTGTAGCCTTGTCATTTATGTGATGCGTTTATCACTCTATGGATTACATTAGGTGTGATGTCCTTCATAAATGTGATCTATGTTAGCATATTACATTCCTCTTGGTGGCTTTATGTGATGCACTGCATCCCCTAAGTTGTGGATATACTATTATTTGATTGGTCCTCTCTTGGAGACATTACACACAATGTTCTCTAAGTGACTGACCTCGCACAAAATTAACAAGACTCCTTTGAACATCCTTTACATTTTACATGTTTTGATTTTTACATTTTTGCATTTTACATTTTTTTGCATTTTGTATGGTCACCTTGTATAACACAACTTTTATGCCTTTGGTACCATCGTGTTTTGATAGGAATCTTTTTCTTTGTCGCACCTTATTAAATTTATCAGGAGGTATAACTTTGATATGGTTGAGTGGGAAGCCCACCTAGCAGCATGACTTTTCCCCGTAGCCACTTTTGTGTTTGTTTGTGAGTGCATACCAACTAGCTTATGTATCTTCTTTTTGGGATTTCTCAGCCCACGGACACCCAGAAGTTTTGTGGCCTAGAGCGAGTATACCTTTTTTTCTTTCTCACTTGGTGGATAACCAAGAAATTTTCTTCGGCCCAAAGTCAGTACATCTTTTCCACCTCGTCCTTCATTCTTGGCATTGCATGATTTTGTATATTGATGGTTTGACTTAGGATCTTCAATCCTAGGGGCCTGTGCAACCTCCTTGATCTTTGTTATTCTTTGTCATCTTCATTTATACATATGGATCTCTCTTGAATTTCTACTTTAGTGTGAGTTTGAAATAGGTTCATCCTCTCACTAAGGTGGGTGCTAAATGTGCACTAAGGTGGGTGCTAAATGTGCTATAGAAAAAGAGACCCTTTGCTTGACATGGGATTAATTCATGATAAAATAAACTTAATGAGGCCTTGATTCAACTGTTGTGAGGAATTTTATGAATCCAAACTAGGTATTGGACCCTTGTAAATCAAATAACATGCTTTTAATGATGTCTTGTAAAGGTGTTGTAGAGTCTTGTAAAGGACTTTCATGTTTTTATAGACTTAATTAACCTATTTATCCCTAATCTAACATCATGAAACATATTTAATAGCATTATTACATCAATATGGAAGCTTATTAATGTAAATTTAATGATAAAATAGTGTGGTAATGTGTCTTGCACATTCATAATTGTTCTTGTGCATTTCTAGGATATGCATACCTAATTTTAATGTTGTAAAGTTTATTTAATCACACTTTTACATTGATTTATGTGTCCCAAGCCCTATTTTACATTTATATTATCACTAATAGGTCCCTAATGTCTCATATTGTGCATCCCGAGGCTTTAATGGATCAAATCCCAGACAAGATGGAATTTTAGACCTCATTTCCTAATTCCTTGGCTTCTCAGGTGTCAGAATGGCCCCTGTGGGACACATTCACCATGCATGGAAAATCAGTCCATCCAAATGGGACACATTTAACATGTGTGGCGAATGAGTCCTATCTGGTCCCCATTTTGACCTTTGAGTGAGACAAAGTGAAATTTAAAGTTTATTTTCACTATATGTCGGCCTGTGATGAGGTATTATCGGGTACTAAGGCACATTTTCCTATAAATAAGTATTTTTATCCTAATTTTACATCCAACAACATACAACAACTCATTCTTACATCTCTCATCATTAATCCATCTTCTATCTTCTCATCCAAGTCAATCAAGCTAGGCTTTCTTCATTAGAAGTCATCAAGTTAGCTTCCTAAAGCATTCAAAGGTTGAATCTTCATGTTATGTTGCAGAATTTCAAGATCAAATAATCATGACAAGGTAATAATCTCCATTGTTTCATGCTTCATTACATCTTTTCATCATTTTGGTTTAATTACCTAAACGGGGTTTGACAAAGGCAAACCCCCATGCCATAACATTCAACATATCCATCCTTTGTCTTATTTGTTTGCATATTTAGGACACTTGAAGGCTTAGGAATCATTGTAGATTTTATTTCAAATTCATTCAAGTCATCTCTTTATCATCCAAGTGAAAACATAAAAAAAAACTCACTTTCAGACCCGATTCCAACAATTTCTGAAGCGGACACCTGTAGGAAACCAAAGTCGGAATCAACCTTTGAATATTCAAAATTCCAAATTGGACTGATTCACCATGGGTGGTGAAGTAGTCCCACTCTAGGGTCAGTTTTTTGGTTTTCTGCATTTCTAGGATACCCTTTTGTTCAAAATGGGTCTCCAGGTTCAGTTTTACAGAGATTGGTGATTTGTCCAGGATGGTGAATGAGTCCCTCTAGGCCTGAAAATTATCATCAACAAAATTTCAAAAGAAATTTCAGTCTCCTTCAAAGTTCCAGGGTGCACACTTTAAGTTTCATTCATTTGTGTTTAATTTTTGCATTTGTTTCTAGTTCATTATTGTAATACACAATGTGTTTTCAAAAATCACTTGTCTTCTTAGGTTTTGCATTCATATTCGATCAATTTCATAGATTAGCTGCAATTAGAAGTGCAGAAGTAGTCCATAGAATTATGCTTAATTACAAACCAAGAACACACAATATGCAAATAATTTTTTTTTTAAAGCAATTAGATTAAACATGTAACAACACTTAACCATAATTCACATAGCACATCACATCATATTAACACACTTAGTTCTCTGGGGCATGCGAGGTTACATCGCAACAACTAAACAGAATAAAGCTAAAGAATATAACATAACCATTAACTTTATAATAATCATAAACAATGTTACATCCCATAACCATGATGCGAGTATAGTAAACATCGCATAATTACATCCATGATAAATCTCTTAAAAGAGATACAAATGAGCCTAACTGGTACCTCATCATTATAATATTACATTACAATTTTCCTTGAAATATGAATTACATTGGATTTCCTAACATGGGAATTGATACAAGAATTACAATAAACTCCCAAACATGTGGGATGATACAAATACGATGAAATCTGAAATACAAGGTGAATACTGGTACAACTCCAACTGCGGAAATGCTGAGAAGACAAGACGCTGATGGGGAACCCAACGGGTGCGGAGCACGTTCCACCCAACCATGTGAATTACAAGTAACTCACCCCCCGTGCTCAGAGGTGATGAGGAAGTGAACCCGACCATGAGTGTCAACCGACTCAACAACAACATAGTACAAAAACAAATACATCTCAAGGCATACAATGAGCAACCATCAACGATCACATAATCACATAACAAGTTAACACTATGAAACTCATCACAATTACATAACGTATCAGCAATCATACAAGTAACTACATAGCAATCATAAACCAAAATTCACAAGAGTCAGAACTACATAAAGATTACGATATCCAAAATACACTTCCAAATAAATCTAAGACAATAACCGGAATACAATTCCATATAAATCTGAAACAACAATTCAATACACCCTTCCATAGACAACAAGAAACAAGTCAAACGGGTGTCAAACGAGGAGGGTCATCGCATAGCTCACATGGGATCCCCTGGCTCTTCCTTCAACTGAGGCGCCGGCACCCATATATGGATCCCCTAGCCCTCAAAACAGAAACAACATAAATATAACAATATCCAGAGGCGACAAGAAACAAGGACAAGGGTGTCTAGTGGAGAGTGTCATCGCATGGCCTTATATGAATTCGCCAGACTACCTATCACAAGGTGCCGCCTCCATCTATACATGGATTAACCAGACAACCTAGCTCAAGGAGCCGCCTTCATCTATGGTTATCCAGACATCCTATTTCAAGGTGCCGCCCCATAGGGTTACTCATGCGGAGCCACTTACCTTTCATAGAGACAAGGTAGTGACCTTACCAACCAGGTCTTCCCACCCATCCTTAGCCTTTGAAAGCGCTAACGGCAGGGGTGAGGTGCATGTTTTTATCTTGTTATGTGTTAACTAACCCAACCCCCTAAATTCTATTTTTAGGTTATCACTTGTTTAACTACTCTTACGTGGGTTCCCCTGGCACTTCCTCTTACCCGAGGCGCCGGTGCCCACGAAGAGCCACTCTCCCTATGACCCCTAACTTAAACCAAACTAGGCAAGGGTTGTACTATCACAAACAAAACAGATAACTCAAAACATACCAGGCGAGGCAACTCCATCTCGCAAAAGCTCATAATCCCAGTCTCACAAAGTTTTGTACAACCCTTTCAAATTAATGATACCAACATCTTGCCACATAAAATGACGAACATTCACCAGCAATAAGAACAAGCCTCTGGAAGACTCTAAAAGGCTTACACTAGGGTTTCCTCATCAAAAAACCAACAATAGTAACAAGATATCACGAACGAGTCCACAACCATAAGGTAGTGAGTGGCAACATCCCAATGAAATCTTCACAATTAAATTCAATACACTCTCGAGTGGTATCCAAGGGAGACCTCTATTTCTCCTCCTCGGTTACCGAACCATACATTACACAATGATCTTACAATTTGACTCAAACAAACTTAAACAAGACCAATGATTAACACAACAGAGTAATCAACCAACGCACAAACTTAATACGGAAATTAGTCCACTCAATAAGGAAATCAATCCAACAATTCAAAGGGTTTCACAAATTAGCAACAACATATTCCACATTTCATCAAACAACAATTCACTTTTATCTATACTTGCATTCTATTTCCACGACCAATCTTTACCATAAATATTTTATAATAAAATAATCTTACCCTATCATTTAAATTTTATCCCAAATATGTCATACAACCTAATATTCCTTTTTTTTAAAATAAAGTAAATATTCAAAATCAAATAAGACAATATATATAAATATATATTAAAATATATAAATATATATATCCCTATTGAACAAATATTAATAAAATAATTCATCATTTATATTTAAAATCATTTATAACAATTAAATTTTATTATACTAAAAATCCCTTAATATTTTAATTCTAAAAGACATTTACATTTCTTTATTTTCCATATATATATATTTTAAAATAATAATTATATTTATATATATGTTTAAATACATATATATATATAATTATAACAACAACCAAAAAAAATAAATAATAAATATCATTATATATATATATATATAAATATATATATATTTATTTATAAATAAATATACATATATATATTTATATATATATATAAATTCACATGAATAAATAAAAACGAAATCAAATAAACAACAAAAAAAAAACATTTAAAATGGCTTAAATTAATCTGCCATAGGCGCAGTCCCGAAGGACTGCGTACAACAGTCCTTGGGACTGCCGTGGCAGTCCTTACGGACTGCACTCGGCAGTCCTTTGGACTGTGGTGGCAGTCCTTTGGACTGCCGCATGAAGAGGGACGGATGGGGAGGGTACGGCTGACGCCGACCCTTCCCTTCACACAAACATAAAAACAAACTTCATTTAAATCTATTTTTTTTTTATAAAATTTCTCTTT
>VDFB02173672.1:0-10983 GCA_007258455.2 Sequoia sempervirens
GCCTATATGAGAAATGACGCGAGGCACTAGAATCTATGTACCAAGCAGAGGATTTGACATGGTCTGCTGGCCTTTTTGCCATGAGTGCATAAAGGTAGATTCCTTCTGCTCAGAGTGCTCGGCGACATTCGCTTTCTGCTGAGACCCTCCCTGCTTCTTTTGCTCAAAAGCCAAACGAGCACGGCAATCCTTCTTTATGTGGCCAAATTTATGACAGTAGTTGCACTGAACATTTTTCTTCTTCGAGCTGGTGGAGGTCTAACTTGAGCCTTTCTGCTGTGAAGGCTGACCTTTCCCTTTTTGCTTCTGCTGGGTTTTAGCTGCAAAGGCCTGCTCCGTGGAGGATGATGATGCACTGCTACTGAACTATTGTCTCCAGTGATCCTGCTACAAGAGGATAGTGCAAAGTTCTGGAAACTTGAGGTCAACATTCACAGATGTAATGTTGAGAGTCTCTATTAAGTGTTCATAGGACTTCGGTAGACTCTTCAGGGTGATCACCACCATGTCTTCCTCCTCCATTTTCCGACCAATCGCCTCCAATTGATCTCTAATCTCCTGGATTTTGTTCAGATGCGCTTGCAGAGTTGTCTTCTCATCCATCATGATGGAAAACAGCATATTCTTTAGAAAAAACGCACGGTGTTTGTCGGAAGTTTCATGCAAGCCCTTCAAATGATCCCAAATCTCTGTTGTTGATTTTCCAAGCAAAATCTGGGGGAGCTGATCATTTGTGACTGAAAGCTTGATAAGCATTATCGCCTCACGACTCTACTCATCGAACTTCTCTTGATCCTTACCCGTCAACGTGGGACGAGTAACTTTGCCGAGGATCATTTGATCGAGGCAACGGTATTCAAAGATTGTCATCATCCGCTGCTTCCAAGTGTTGTAATTTTTGCCATTGAATATTTGACTACCCTCCAGCATCAGATTATTTAAACTCGCCATCTTCATGCTTTTCGAGGCACAAAAAATGAGGTACTAAGAAGAGGTTGATGCACGAAACTCGAAGCACGAATTCCAATGCAAAAAATAGAGGCAAAGTCAAAAAGTACAATGTACGAATGGCACAAAATTCGAGGCACGGAAATCGATGCACCCAAAAAAATTGAAGACCAACCCAGTTGAGATCTCGAAAAACCCACCAAGAATCTGCAATCAAAAAAAAAAAGCCTTAAAAAGGAGGGTCAAAACCCTAGATGAATATTCAGAAAACCCTAACCGCCATTAATGGACCAGAAACTTGCAGAAGCCAGCTCGAAATTCCACAAAGACGTGGCAAGAAGAAGGCGAGAGGTGGGTGTTTTCTTTGAGGAAAAAACTTCAAAGCGCCAAAATCCGCGATGCGGTTGCATCGAAATGTAAAGAAATGCGGCGTGTCCAAATTTTGGGAGAAACTTGGGCTGAAGTTAGTGTCAATCTGCGAGAAAACAACCCGAAACGGCAAAACCGTTGATCACTGGCATTCTGTCTGTGGGGTGGCGGTCAACCCACAACATTGCGAATGGTTCATAACTTGATCGCGGGGTAGCAGTATCCCCGCACTACCGCAATCGGTGGCATAGCCTGTCACGGGGTAGCGGTAACCCCGCGCTACCGCAACTGTCCATTCCAACTAGCGCGGGGTAGCAGTGTCCCCGCATAACTGCAGTTGGTCACACAACCTATCGCAGGGCTACAGTAAAGGCACTCAATGCCACCATTTGCCGATGAAAATTAATTCCTGCAATTCTGTCTTGCCGTTGAGGTTTTGTGAAGCTAAGAAATGCCAAAGAAAAACAAACTAGAACAAACGAAAATTGAAAATTAAACCTGAAAATGTTTTGAATGATGTGGATAGCTTGTTCGTCGGGAATGCTCTTGCATCAGTGGTGATGGAAGAGATTATTATTAGAATAGTATCTTTGTTTTATTTGTTTCTATTTTGTTTAATGGTCAATATTGTGTAAATCTTGTATAATTAGATTCTTTCTAATTCTGATGAGTTTCTTATTGGAAACTTTGTTCTTTGTAATTCTATTTAATGATCGGTTTGATCATTTGTAAATACATCAATTTTTTTACCAATTACCTGTGTTACAGTAATATGGTATCAGAGCAGGAATTTATTTTTTCAAAAAAAATTTCAAATAAAAATTCGTATGGAATTTTTCTGAATATTGAATTTTTTTTTTCGAAATTAATTTTCTCTTGGTCCTGCATTTTGAGATTCGAGGGTTTCTGATTCACGATTTTTCGTGATAATTCACTCATTGCAAAATCAAACTCTTTGGGCCGCGAATTTTCGTGGGCTTCCTATAAGGATTTTTGTGACTGAAATTCGAAGGGTTTCTAAATGAAATCGTGCGACTTTGAGAATTCGTGGGTTTCTGGTCAAGTTTTTTTCTAAACCTGTGTATTGTTTGTGCTCTGTATTCTTCCTGTGATGCCCGCGCGACCTTCCTTCAGTTGCGTTTTGTTTGGCGACGGGATTTTTGTATGCGATCTTCTTTCAACACCCGCACGACCTCTTCGGCTCCATCTTTCGCTTCGCGGACTTCATTCTCTGGCTGAATTTGATTAATAGAGGATTGAATGTCCAATCTCCACATTCCATAGAAGAGATAATCCAGCTGCATCAGTCGTGCTGAGAAACTAAACTTAACTAATGAGGTAATCTGCCAAACTAAGTGTCTCTTGGGTTGCAAGAACATTGAATTTAAAAGTTCAACAAAGCATTGTGAGTTTTCATATTGAAATGAGGATGAAATTGTGTGTGTGATATAGTACCCATGGATGTTTGTCATGTTTTGTTGGGGACAACCTTGGCTTTGGGATAGGAGGCTGCGGCTATAATAGCAGCAAAAACACTTATAGCATAGTAAAGGATGGGAAGAAATATGTGTTGAATCCATTGTAGGATAAACCAAAGGAAGTGGTTAAGGAAATTGCATCAAGATACTCTCACCGAGTGTATGAAAGAAGAAAGCAACATCAAAGTTGCAATAGGTGAGAAAGAAGTGGCTGAGAATCCTTTGAAGGATGCGTAAAAAGAAGGAAATGGTTGCAGCGGTATGTAGATTGAAGAAAAGAAGAGATTGTGCAAAAGGATCAAGAGGAAAGAGAAAAGATTGGCAACCCAGGTTAAGGGGTTGAAGAAGATCCGTTGTTGAAGATGGTGGTGATAGAGGATGAGTGGAAGGAAAAGCTTGCAACTACCGAGAATGAAGATACAGTTGAGATTGCAAATGTTGCAACAAATAATGAAATTGCAACAGTGGGAGAAGAGGTAAGAGAAAATCCTAGGGAGGTATGTGAAGAAAGAACGAAGGTGCAAGAAAATGAAGAAGTGATTGCAGCAGTAGAGGATGAAGTTGGAGCTGGTGAAGATGAGAAGATGCATGTTCCAGCGAAAGATGAGGAAATACAAGTTGCAGTTGTGAACAAAGATAAGGTAAATTTGTTTATTGATAATATTTTGTTTTCAGATAAGATGGTAGAAGAGATGGTTAGGAAACAAAATCATGTAGAGAAAATGGAGAATATTGTAGATGCAGATTGGTGTCTAGATGCTGCGAGTTTGTGCATAGAAATTGTAAAGGATGTTGTAGGATTTTGGTGGAGGTGATCGGCTTGTAGTGGGTTGGATCCCATGAATGAGAAGAAAAGAATAGAGGGTGTTTTGTGGAGGAGGATGGTTCATGGTGGACGTGAGTCCACGAAAGGAAGGATGAAGTGGAGTATTGTTGGAGGAAGATGGTGTGTGTTCCAAAAAGATGTTGGAAGAGGAGAAAAAAGGGATAAATTGGTACATTTGTTATAGTGATAGAGTTCACTGTAGATTGTTCACAATCTCAAAGGGTGGTTCTATCACTCAACTCCACCATTGTGAGCCTACGCTCACAATCTTTCTACCTGGTGTGTCTGATGCAGGAGCATCCCGGGCGAACAAGCTATCCGCATCACTCAAAACATTTTCAGTTTTGGTTTGTTTTGGTTTGCTATTCTTTGGCATTTCTCAGCTTCACAGAACCTCGACATCAACACAAAATTGCAAGAATTAATTTTCATTGGCAAATGGTGGCATTGAGTGCCTTTACCGCATCCCTACGACAAGTTGTGTGAGCAACTGCGGTTATGCGAGGATACCCTACACTAGTTGGAATGGATAGTTGCAGTAGCATGGGGTTACCACTACCCCGCGATGGGCTATGTCACCGGTTGTGGTAGTGCGAAGATGCTGCTACCCCACGGTCAAGGAATGAACCATTCACGATGTTGCAGGTTGACCTCCATCCCGCAAACAGAATGCCAATGATCAACAGTTTTGCGGTTTCGTGTTGGGTGTTGGCAGTTGGACCGCTGCCCTACGACCGTTATGAAAAGGTATGGTAGGTCTGCGGGATGATTTGTCAGTCGTAGATCTTCTCTACAATCCTAAGCAAGTATTCAATTGGAATCAACCAAACGCCAACGATCGTGTGGGTCAGAATTTGATAGAGAGAACGGAAGAAAAGGGGGAAGAGAGAGCTCAAGGTGAACTGAGAAAAGGGAGGAGAGCTTGGGAAAAACAGAGAGAGAGAGAGAGAGAGAGAGAGAGAGAACTTAGGATAGAACAATGATGGCGAATTAACAGACCAAGTAGAAGATTGCTTGTGTGAACGGCAGGATGTCAAGAGATTGTTATCGTAGAACAGAGGAGTAGGAAAATCTGTGAAGGATGTGGCCATGAAGACCATCAGTTGTAATGCAATCTTGTTATTGAATTAATAAAATCAATATTTTTCTGTTAAGTTGAGTCATGGGGCTGCACCGTGAGTTCCATTTTGTGTTTTGTGTTTGAGTGGCTGCAGAGGGGAGTACACCCTTGTATCAACCATCTTTTGATTTTTAATTACATTTTTCTTTTCCCAAAGTGACTTTATTTAATAATTTATCAAGACATTTATTAAAAGTCACTTTAATACTAAAACCCAATTAATTAAATATAAATGTCCGAAAAGAGACTTAGGACGATTTAATATTTAATTATTTAAATTATCCCCTCAATTTTCCCCACCTTAGCTCATGGGAATAAAATAAGCTAGTGGTCTCTGCTAGATGATTACTCGGAAAAAGAGGACATTACATAGTCCATGCCCAATAGCATGGCTTGTCTTTTTTGAATTGTGTTCATGTAATCCACATACTTTGCCCATTTTCCTATTTGAGATACAATCACTTAATTTTCTATTTATTTTTGTGCCCAATAGGATAAAAATTCTTTTGTAACAATTACTTAAGTTTTCCCATTTAGACACAAACGATTTCCTCTTCTTTTTGGAAGATAATACATACTTTCCCTTTATACAAGAGCATGTTCAATCATTTGGATTCGTGCGAAGGATATCTTTTGTGCGTCACTAACTTTATTCCCATTGAAATAAGCTTCCATTGTTTGATCCAAGTATCTAAAAGCTCATTATTTACTTGCCTGTCAAAAGACTTTATTTCTACTTTTGTTTCCATTTTAAATGGTATATATTTTACCTCAATCTCCTTATTACCCTCCAAGATGGTTTCTTGGTCATCTAAGTTTTCATCAACATCTCCAATACCAAATTTTCTTGGCAAGTGCTCTTACTGCAATCCTCATAGGAGACTGATCTTCGCTTGTGCACTCTTGTTGGATCATATGTTCTTCTTGTTGTGTCATTCACTTCTGATTTTTCATAACAATCTCCATGTTGTTCTCTGTTAACATTTTAGTTTGTATATTTTGAGACAACTCAAACCGGAATAGTATGCTAGGCAAAACCTTTCTTCTAATTACAAGGGGAAGCTCCTTGAGATGTAAAACTGCCCCAGACACTAAGCTAAGGACAAAAATATACAATTATTCACAAAAACAATGTTCTCTTCAAGGCATTTTGCATAAATGAAATAAGCTATAACTATCCACCTATCTTTTTGCCTTGAGCATGAACATAGGATTGGTAACAGCTCATCGCACAAGCAAAATTTTTAGATATTAAGAATGAAAGCAACTAACTCTAAGCACTAACAAGGCAAATTCTTAATAGCCAAAACAGAGACCAGCAATCAAATGCAAACACAATTTTTAAAGGAATAAGAATTGGATCATTAACAACACATGACACAACATGTGATTCCACAAACCAAATAACAAAGCTACATTCAAAGATACGACCTAGATGTATGAATAACCTTAGTACAAAACCTAATGTTATTATCCAAATTCAACTTAATAAATAAAATCAGAAATACAGGTAAATCAGATTGAATAACAATTTCAACAACATAAACATAGCATCAATCATCATTAAGTGTTTCTATGCTCAAAGCACTTATTTACAAGGTTATAGGATGCCCAATTTTGGGGACTTCAGAATAATCATATTTATCCCAAAAATCACTATTTTAAAGCAAAATAGTTAAAGCTCTCGTAAGAAATTAAGAAACGAAGAAACTTTCTTGCAAATGAGAGCATTGCTCATTGCATTTATAGCAAAGGACTTCCGTTCAACCTTGTCAACCTTTTCTTTCTCGTAAAAGAGGCCCACTTGAAAAGGCCTTCAAAACTGAGGTGAGGGAGTTTGCAAATGAGAGCATTGCTCGTAGCATTTACAGCAATGGGCTTCCTTCAACCTTGTCAGATCACCATATTGGCAATATTTAGTGACAGCAATCGCCAATGCAACTACTGAATACATTAGACTTGGGTATGAAAAGGTGCACGCCACCTTATTGGCCAAAGAAAAAGCTTATGTAGAGGTATCATTAAGAGCAATCACAGATACATGCCCCAAAACAAGAGTGTCTATCATTTCTAATGGATGGAAGGATTACAAAAATAGACCACCAATTAATGTCATTGTTGAGTATCCTAAAGAGGTGATGGATTTTGAAGGAAAATGATTCTTGAAGGCAAGTGAAGGATGCAAACTTCTTTACCATATCCTCATATAGGCCATTGACATCTCTAGAATGGTTAAGGGATATTACATACATTCCCAGCCATCTTGGGAATGGTCAAACATCCCCGGGATGCCAAGCCATACCAAGAGGATTTTGGGGATGCATCCCTGAAATGCATGAGGATAGGGGACAGCTAAGAGATCTCCTCCACTATTCTTGTGTCCCAGGGACAAGGGCATAAGGTTGGGGGAACAGGAGGGGTAGGGAGTGATATGTAAGCCAATGTAAAATGGCAAAAAGAGTTCAATTAGTCAACCATTTGTTGATCCACCAATTGGCGCCAAATCAACCAGTTGGATTGTCATGGAGCCAAAATGTAAATTCTTCAAGCTAGAGATACTAAAGAAAATCCACTTCTTAGTAATGCCCAAAGATCGACATGAGCATCGCATCTATATTAACAAAAATACCTTCACAGAAAATATCGTACTCTACTTAACAAGCATATAAAACTAGATAAAGGTGACCCTAAAAGGAATGTATAATACTTGTTGGCATGGATGGATATCAACTAGTGGAAGCATTTAAGCAAGTAGATTGCAATCAGATTCTTTGTGGTAGCACTCAACCTTGCATTAGCATAAAAATCCACTCCAAATCTGTCTGATTATATACAAAAGATACATCAACTGATCTAGGTTCACTTGCTAGATCTTCATTGAGTAGCGCCATCCACCATCTCTT
Source organism: Sequoia sempervirens (assembly GCA_007258455.2). Taxonomy (NCBI): domain Eukaryota; kingdom Viridiplantae; phylum Streptophyta; class Pinopsida; order Cupressales; family Cupressaceae; genus Sequoia; species Sequoia sempervirens. The sequence continues at coordinate 7,645 of VDFB02173672.1, forward strand.
TCACCTGCAAAATCATCACCTTTGGTTGAGACAACATCTCAACCACTATAGCGATACTGTATTGATGAATTTTTTATTTTTTAGCATCAGGTTGCTAAGCAAGAAAATGATAATTCTTGTTTTCTCTGCTTAAATTGATTCTGCTGCCACTTTGCTTCCTCTTTGAAAGATATGGTAGCATCGTAGGGTAATATTTCTGAATGTCTTTGATGGGTTTCTTGTAAAGTAGCTGGATTTGATTATCTACCATAAATGTAAATGTTTCAAGAGGAGCTTCAATTTTAATAGTCCTTTTCAGAAGTCAATTCTGCAAAGACATATTGAATGAAGAGTGTTAGGGTTGTGACAAAAGTTATAAACAACAGCCTTCCTTTTGTATTTGTACAAGTCTTTCTGACCATCACAAACCTCTACAAACTTACTTCAGAGAGAGGAAAAATTCCCTCTGATTTGGAAAGATGCATACTGAGTCTTAACACAAAGCTGTTATAAATGAATGCCAGATCACTGACACTATCACTGTCATCTCTGATGAGGAATACAAGAGTGATGATGTTCATATATTCCCTATTTCTGGGCATGTTTCTGATACCAATAGTGATTCCTCCATTGATAAGGGTAAGTGATGATGTTCCTATAATCCATATTGCTGAGCATGATTTTGATACCAACGACAATTTACCCATTGATAATGGTAAGTCTCATGCAATTGCCCATTCTGCTTTAACCTGTCTCAAATAGGCTCAGTTCACTAATCAGTCAACCCCTCTAAGTAAGCAAACCATCTTGACCAGGAAAGCCCGTCCTGAGAAAAGGCTGAAACCCTCCCTGGAACCACTCTCCATTTAGCACTTGCCAATATAAACACATTTGATGGGCTGTTGAAAGTTGCAGATAGTCAATCCAAAAGAAATGATTTAAAGCAAGAACATGGTATTTCTTGTTGCAAAACTTGTTGGGCATCAAAGAGAATCAGCATGCAATTATCACATATTTTCACAAGCATGAGGAAAATCTAGCCATACTGAGAGAATGTAATCAAACTGTAGATAACCGAACTGAGGATTCTTTGTATTCTCCCCTCTTCACACTTAGTTGAGAAAGGGTTTTTGTAATCTTACCCTTTAATTATTAAATTTTCTCTTATTCAAAATACATGCATTTATTTTCAGAATGTTCAAATATCAGCTATCATCATCAGGCAGTTCAGAAATTTCAGACACTGTATAAAATTCTAGTCCCTCTATATCCTAAACCAGCTTTTGTATGTATTAAATTATATTCCTTTGTATCCTAGAACAGTCTTATGAATAGAATCCCACTGTCCCACACTATATTATACGCCATTGAGACGGGTTAAGCAATAATCATAAGGCAAAGGGACCCACAGACCCCACAAGCTCCAAAGCAACGTTAGTCCTAGAGAGTGGAATAATACTAACACCAACCTTTGGACTACCAATTTAAAATCAACTTGTTTCGATCTACCCTTCAAATTTTATATAGATTCAACCTAAACCAAACCTGGCTAAAATTTTATAAATGTATTCATTCTTCGTCGATGCACATGGATAGTGCTTCAAGCGTCATAACAGTCACTTGATTAAGTCCATACACTGTCTCAGAAAGCCAAGGGATAGTCAATTTGCAATTAGCAAATACCGCTAAAAACTTGATAGACTCAAAAACATTTAAAATGTTCAAAATTTCATTAGCGACACGAAGCGGCCCCTTGGCAACGGAAACCCTGTTACGTATTTGTTTATAGAAATCCACAGCACTTACCTGAAGAAGAAGGTCCTTGCTGCCACTGATAGCTGGTTCTTGCCCAGGAAAGTACGGATACTGAGAAGCAGCCTGCCAATTGAAAAAAATAATTCCGAATTTTAAAGTTATTCAAAAAAAGAAGCTAAAGTCTGAAATCCTAACCACTCATATAAAGACTATAAAAACTGACCCGAAACGTCAATTCAATCTTTTGTCTGCGCGTTTTCTTCTTTCTTGAATCTTGTTTTTCAATTTCTCAGCTTAAAATTCTATACTCCAAGAAAATAGTGAAATATGAAGAATGTGGACTGACCTCCTCTGGGGAAGCCCAAACATGCAAATGAGAATCTATGACAGTAGACTTGGACGCCATTGCTGTGGTCTCCACTGTTCTTCTACTCGTGTGACTGTGAATGGAGAAATGTCAGGGTAATTTTAGCCTTAACTTCGTCGTTAATTTATATATAATCAGTCCGAAAAGAGTAAATAAGTTAACCTTGTGAGGAAGGAAATACGCAAGGAAAGACGCTTAGCCAAAAGAGGTGGTGGTTTGAAATGGAACGCAGAGCAGTAAGCGAAAAGAGCTCCCTGCATTTTTACACCTAATCCTATTCCATGCATATCTGGCAGAATTAAATGTACTTTTTTAGGTTGGATTGGTGTCACCATCTCTTCAAAAGTTAATCGATGAGAAGTATAAAGATCTTAAAGAGATATAGAATGATTTTATCTTTAAGATTCATCAAAATGATTCAATTAGGGAAGGATCTATAGTCATGCATAGTACATTAAAAAGTTTCACATATTAATTGTTGTATCCAAACCAAATTTTTTGGTTCATTAAGGTATTTTGTTTAAAAGAGTCTAAATCTTGTTAAAATGATGTCAAAATACGGTTTTTGGGCAAGTCAAGTATGGATTTTGGTCAGTGCCATGTCAGTCGTTAGCAACAATTAGTCAGTACCTGGAGGTCAGAATCTGAACCTAGGACTCAAAGCAAGACATGTTATGACGGAGAAGTGTTTCACGACAGAATTATACTCCTACAAGGTCAATTCAATGGCTACAGCAGTGTTTACGGAACATGAAACAGATGAAGACATTTTGCAAAAAGCAAATTTGTGCCCCTGTAGCCAAGGGGCGCCCTTCTTTTTTAGGGCCCAGATTTAGTTGCTTTTGTTTGCAAACACATTCAATCTCTTCAAAATTTAACCAGCTTTATGACGTGCTATCAAGCGAGGTCATCCAAGTTGCAGAACTTCGGCAATTGAAGTCAAAAGCTAAAGGTACGAAGAGAATGCATTTCACAAAAGCTGTCAAATTTTCAGTTTCTACACCCCTGTAGCCCAGGGGCACCCTTGAATTTGACCCCTCAAATAGATGAATCTACAAAATCTGTTTCTAGATCTTTTCTAATTTAGTTCAGCTCCACAATGCACCAATTCGCAAGATGATCCGATATACTAAGTGATCGTGACAAAGGTTCTACCGAACATGTAAAATAGAGGGTGGAAAAATGTAGAAATACGCACTTGTACCTATTGTGCATGTTTTGCACACACACCTCATTCG
>VDFB02173675.1:0-35122 GCA_007258455.2 Sequoia sempervirens
TCTAAGGTGATAAAATGACCAACAACATTAGCAATAACTTAAAGAATATCTTCATCCCAATATTCCAATAGGAGATCAAGGAGATGCACCCAAATAAGCTGCAAATAAAGCTTAGAAACGTCAAAGCTAGTAGACTAGATTTGAAGGTGAAGAGATTCCTTACCAAAAAACTAGGGGCCATTGTGACAAATGTGACTACAATCCTCCAATGAATGAAAGGAAAAAAGAGAAAACCCATTCATCAAGGCCATAATGTGAAGACCAATAGCAAACTAATGCTCAAAATTCCACTTACGAATAACAATGATATTTGGTCTAAAACCAAAAATTCTACCAATAAGGGCAGCTTGCAGACAACCCATGATTCTATCAATCCACAAATCAGGAAAAGTGAGAGAAATGAGAGGACCAAGAGGAGCCCCAAAAAAAATTTCTCATTTAGGCCAGAAGAAGCCTCATGAGAAACCCCACCAACAACATCATCTCCAGAAGAAGGAGGAGACTTAGGTTCAACAAAATGGGGAACCCCCATTAGCAATAACCTTTAGCAACCCACTCTATGGAGGACCAAGAGTCGAGTCCCCCTAGAAAAGAGAGGGAAAGCTCAGAAACCCCCACCAAAATAGAAGAAACAAGGGAAGCCAGAGTCTTGGGAGTGAGCAGCATAAAGCCCCTCTTAGGAGATAGATACAAACCATCAAACAACTCAACAAAACCCTTGCTCTTTGAGCCCTTTCAGATTTTGGCTTTCAACCAAAATGCAAGGGGTGAAACCCCTTTGGGATCAAACTAATCACACTTTCATACAGAAAAGCAAAGATCAATGCCATTCTAGGTAGCGAAGTGGGCCTCAAGAAGAATTTCAAGGAGTTCATCATCCTCTTTGTACCAAGATAACTCTAAAGAGCCCCGAAACGTAGAGCCCAAGCCATATGCAGAAAGAGAGTAGTCGCCAAAGCCAACAAAATTAGAGTCTGAATCAGCTAGGGAATCCTCATAACCACCACCATTGACATAGCTGCCAAATGCAGAACCACCAAATATAGAGCTTCCAACAAAGACATTACCTTCTTCTTCATCATCAACACCATTACCATTGCCTAGGTTCGAGCCAAAAGCCACTGCAAGAGCTAGGGTTTGTGTCATCATTATTATTATCCCCTTACTATTGTTTCTAGGTAACTCGCCCTTCGATCCCCCCTCCCCCGAATTCCTTGTAGAAAGAACCTAATTTTCATCCTCCAAAGCCCTATCATCACCCTCATTCTTATCAAGGAATGAAATATTCTTACCAATCTTCATTGGAACCCTAGGGCTAGTATCCTCCTCCCTTAGTGGAAATCTTTTAATTTTGATAGAATAAGGGAGATGATGGTTGTACTTAAGTGGTTCTAAAGGTGATAAAATTTTGGATTAGAAATACTCTATAGTAGTAGTCTTTATAGATGGTTCCTTTGGCACCACTTTAGATAAAACAATTTTAAAAACTAAGTAAATTAATTATTTATGCAATGTCATCTCAACTCTATCAAGCCAATCATTTTCCACTAAAATATTAAGATACATAGGTAGGAAAAAGAGAAAGTAAATAAATTTCCTATACTAAAGTGACTAAGTGATGTAAAATAATAATAAAACATTAGCTTATAGAAAATTTAAAAGAAAATAACACTTTAAATTTTATTGCATGATAGGTTAAGATAGAAATAGAAATTATTTTTTATTGGAAATTAATACTTACAAAATATTTAAATAAGAAGTTTAATGAGAATAAATCCTTAATATGTGAGCATGATTATATACTATTGTGTAACGATTGAAAATTTAAGCCATCTCTTTCTTTTACAATTAAACAAATTACACTAAAAAATGTACATACAAATTATTATATAAATGAAAAAATACTATTCCAGATTTTTAATTGATTAAATAAATTTTGAGTTATTTAAATACTCAAAAACACATAAGCCTTGAAGTATACACACGAATACATAGTATACGCAAATTAATACAAAGCATATGCATGAATACATAGTATACGCAAATTAATACAAAGCATATGCATGAATACAAGGTATACTCATGAAAACATGTAATTCCCAAAGTATACATTGGAATACACATAAGTCACAAAGTATACACATAAGTTGTAAAGTATACACTTGAATACACGTAACTCATATCTATTGAACCATGGATTTATAATGCAAAAGTGGACACCATCGATAAAAAATATTTGTATTAACCAAATAACCATGTAGGCATACATCAATATATGTCGATAGAAGTATAAAATATATACAAAATAGCCATATAGGCTTACGAGAATGTCATAAAGGCATACAATGTCAAATATATCCAATACAAAATATGTACAAAAATTTCATATAGGCATACAACAAAGGGCTCTAACATCAAAAATCATTGCTCTACATCTTCTTGAAATAAATTCTTGCCCTTTGCTTGTCGGTTGAATGGCCATAGGTCTATCACTCGTTTATTTTGAGGCTGAGGAATTCTCCTAGTGCTCCTCCTAGGGTTTAGTTCCTAATCAAGCTTTATCTATTACAATAAGAAGTAAAGACATTAATATATAGAAATTACATTATTAAAAATGATATATTTAACAAAATAATCACTTACCACTACTAGACGATCTCTCTCCTTGAGGGAAATATTCACATGCCCATGTTGTGGCATGTTGAAGCCTTGTAGAAACCATCCAAATAGAAATTAAATTACAAATCAATAATGGTTTGATTTTTCACTAACTAACAGTTATAACAATGAATGTAAATTGAAATTTAGTAATCTACCTTATACCTCCTCTGTGAGAGCTATCAAGGAGTCTATAGCAAATTAAACACCAAGCTCCATTTCCCTATAAATGTTCAAAGGTGTATCTACTTCCAACATCTGAAAATAAAATAAAAATTTATTCAATCACGAAAAACTACAACAGTGATCCATGTTATGGCTTATATTGTATGAGATAATGAACAAAATTTTGAGTACTTATTAAATTATATATTTCTGACTATCATGCTTACTTTTTTCCCTATCCATAGCTTATTTGAAAGCACCTTTTTTTTGGCTTTTACCCATAGCAGCAAGGCGGTGAACCGTTTGATAAAAAGCTTTCGTAGACATGTACGATAATTGTGGTAGCATAGAGAAGGTAGTGAACTGTTTCAAAAAATGCCTCAAAGAAATGGGGTCTCATGGTGATGGAATTCCATCACCATAAGACCACATTTCTTTGAGGCATTTTTTCAAACAATTCATTGCCTTCTCTATGGTATTATGCTAAGATGGGGTGGATGGTATAGTGTGGTCTTGGTTATGAGATGGAGGGCGATCATGACATGAAGAGGGAGGGGTGGGGACATAAACAAGTGGAATAAAAGGTGGAAGGTTCCATGGATTGCTAAATTGAGCATGAGGATGAGGACCTTGAAAAGAATTTGGAGGATAATTTTGGCTAAAAGGGTTGGTTTCTATTATTCAGGCAATGAGCTTTTTGAAAAAATGCCTCAAAGAAATTTGGTCTCATGGTGATGGAATGGCATTCAATCACCATGAGACCGCATTTCTTTAAGGAATTTTTTCATACTACTCACGTCCTTGAATATGGTATTGCTTACTATTATGCTTTGATATATTTTTTCCAAGCATCCATAGTTTGTTGCAAAGCACCTATTTTAGGCATTTAGACATAGCAGCAAGGAAGTGAGTACTTTGATAAAATTATTTTGTACACATGTATGGAAAATATGGTAGCATAGAAAAGGTGGTGAGCTATTTGAAAAAATGACTCGAAGAAATGTGGTTTCATGGTGATGGAATGGCATTCCATCACCATGAGACCACATTTCTTTGAGGCATTTTTTCAAACTGCATGTTAGAACTGTAAAATTTTGAAATTTTCACAGTCAATTGCATTCATAAGTTTCCAAAATAGGTCCTCATCATAAGCATAAAATTCCTTCATCATGGCGTCTCGCTCATATTTTTTCATATGATCCATTAGAATTCATCTAGTCCTTGAAATTTCATTGTATTACTCATATCGGCATGACAGGGTGAAGGTCTCCTCGACCCATATTTTTTACTAATGTATACTTGTTGCAGATTATCGGCAGGACACATATATTGTTTCGGCGACAGAAAAATCATATCGGCAAGAGAATTGTTATCGGTGTGAATCATAGCAAACTCATGTATGTCTCATCGACTAGCGTATGGAGTAATGTATCGGCCGAACAAAAGACTATTGGAGTAATATCTTACCGAAGGCAGTAGGTCTTGCCGATAAGGCGCAAAGGGGTTTCGTCAAAAAGCTATCGAAAAGAAGCTATGTAGTCTTGCCAACTCAAATGTCACACCGATAGAGAGTTGCATCAGCGAGAGAAGGGGTCATCGGCATGAGTTTCACCAAAGTTTGAAAGTTACACCGATAGAATATTTCGAGGAGAGTCTCACCGAATAGAGTAATCTCGAGGAACGAGTTTGGCGAGAGATCTAGCATCGGTATGAGTCTTTTCGAAGATTCATAGGTCTTGCCGATGAAATTTATTTCATCAGTGAGAGAATAATAAGGTCACAGCGAAACACAAAGAACTAAAGGATGATTGTCGATGAGACATTGGCCTTCGGTGTCACTACAGGATGTTTCGGCAAAAGATCTAATGAACGTTGCAAAAAAATTTTACTCCAGATTGGAAAATCTGTCACCGAAAAGACACTTGATGTGATAGTGCAAGTTTCAAATAACTCTTCATTCGTGCTTCGGTTGACACATTAATGGCCCGACGGGATATAATAGGGTAAGTGTAATCAAACGCACTTGTGTTGAATTGATTGGAGAAGGGTCAGCAGTGCGAATAGAGAACCAGGACATCTTCCAGCCTGAGGAGCTCGAGCAATATACTGTAAGTGATTGCATCACCGCTTTTCAAATTTTAGCTTCTGTAACTCTGAAGAAATGGATTCCCCTAGTTCTGGAAAAATTAAAAATAGAAAACAGGGTGAAAGTAGTCAATCGAAAGGGAAGAAACAATAAATTGATACAGAACATGAGGGCACTGAATGAAGATTAAACCATGACCTCATTGATCAGTTGCCTGGTTCAGGGCCTAGAGCCAGAAGGTCTGCACAACTTAGGGCATAGATTGATAAACTTGATGATAAGTGAAAATTCATAAGAGACGTCTGGTCTGCCATAAGGGGGTACGAATTGTTCAATTTCCATTATCATAGAAGAATCCATTTTGAACATGTTTGTAACCCATGGAAGCTGAATGTAGGAAAACTGGTGTGCCCTAACGTATTTGTGAATGTTGAATTAGTAAAATTGTTGGCTGATCACTATGACCTAGAGCATAAAGCAATATGTGACCTGTCTGGAAAGCCACAAATATATCTGTCAAAAGAGGAAATTGGGCAAGTTTTCAATTTAGAAGGGTTTTGCAATGAGGAGATCATACACGAGGAATTGGAGAAGGAATTCTCGAGAATGGATACAATCTATAAGGGTTGGAGGTTGCCAATTCACAGAGTTAAACAAGGCAGCAAACCAGATCCTCTGGAGGATAGTGAGGGACCTCCTTATCATGTGGACCTGTTTGAGCCTTATATGAAATACACCTACTTCTCAGTATGCCAAGTAAATTGGGAATGGATGCCCCAGAGTACATGTCAATTGTGCCCATGATTATCACAACAGATATCCAGTATCATAATTCTCGGCCATTTGACTATGCCTCGTACATTTCTAGGGGGCTTGATTCAGGACTGATGGCTATAAAAGGTGGATCATCTACTTTTTATCTCGGGCATTATTCATTGTTGATGCATCTGGTACTATATTTTGCGTAGGAGTTGCGAGTATGGCCTCCAGAAATGAGAATTTCTCACCTTGGTAAAGATGGTGAAGCATTACCTATTTAATTATGGACTGCTATTTGGGATAGCAAGTTTGCTAATGCTAGTTTCATTCATTTTGAGGAATATTTTGTGAAAACATTGTACAGATTGTATAAATATCCCTGTAATTATTCATTATTTAATGAGATTAAGAGATTTCTTCGGCCAAAGGATTTCAATGGGCCAGTTGACCATAACTAGGGAGATTGGTATTGTTTGGAGGGAGCTACAATGATCAGAGTCTATGGGTTTGAAGATGCCCCCTTCATTCTGCCAAAGACAATTCCAAACAGGATTGCATATCTGGAGATTGTCAGACAGATGGATTATTGCAGTGTAATGAATTTCAACTCTTTTGGGAAGTAGGCTTTTATGCCTAACTCATTGTGCTTTGGTGATTTCACTGTGTTAGCCAAGGAAGGATACAATTTGATCCTTGATAAACTGCTTCAGTACAATATGAAGAGAGGACCACCCAGGAAGAACTTTGACCCAGAAGGGTATATCAATTCTACCAAAGAGAAGATAAACTTTGGAAAGTATCAGCATGTGCCCTATCCCTTTGATGATATGATTCAGAATCTGGAGGAAGATGAAGCTGAAATGGTGGTTGAAAGATATAACCAAGGTTTGCATGATGCAGAGCAATTGTCTTCAGGGGAAGAGACACCATAAGATAATGTGTCGCAAAGCCAACCAAAAAAGGTATCCAGATTGAGAACTCAATAGTATGTTCGCCCAAGTAGAGAGCTGAGTGTTGAAAGTGTTGTTGTAGATGCAAGGTATATTGAGTATAGATCATTTGTTTCAGATGATGAGTTCATAAACTCCCCATAATTCAAAGCATTTTTTTATAAACAGAAGGGGAAGGAAATAAGAGAAAAGGTTGATGATGTCACTATAGGAAATGAAGAACAATTGTTGAACGAATTGACGAAATGTGTGGATGATGAAATGACAAATATGACCCCTGAAAAGGGGAGGAAAATGTTGCAAAATGTTGGTGTCATGATCTTTCCCGGTCTAGATCTCAACTGAGCCCTTGTTTTTGATAGTTTCTTGAGGGACAACAATGCTACACATAAGCTTGACAAAGAAAGTGTAACAGAGGTGTATGTTGGATCAAAGTACAATACTGATGAAGGGTCATTGATGATTTGGGCCTGATACCCACCCCATAGGAGATCAGTAGTTATTGATACCGAAAAGGAATTTGGCCATGTCATGAACCTAAAGGTTGGAGAGGTTGATCCTGTGGCTACTGCAGAAATTGGAGTAAATATTGCAAAGCTGAACAAAGCCCAAATTCAGATGTTGATAAAGGAAAGGGAAATGTACAAAGCAAATAATGAAAGAATGTTGAGAGAAAATGACAAATTCAAAGATTTGGTAGGCATTTCAATGGGGCCAACCAATATGCTCACTCAAGGAGAAAGCTCTCAGACGAAGGATCATTGGGTTGGATCAAGTGCTTATTCCCAAGGTAAGCATGATGCAATTGTTACAATAATCAAGAAAAGGAAGGATAGTTTAACACCTTGGTTGAATAAAATTTGGGGCAAACATTCACATACTCTTTCTGCATTAAAGGAGCATGAAAGGATGGATGCATGGATTATGGAGAAGTTTCATGAAATAGATCAAAGAGATGCTTCTAACAGTATAGCAATTGAAGCTGCAAATTATATTATAAATCGACATCGAAACTTCTATAATGAGTTGCAAGGGGACGAACAGGGTTTGATAAATTCTACCAAGAAAACATTGATTGCATTCTCTGATGACAAAGGGGAACTGAAAGAAGCTGCCAGATGGAAGAATTAGAGTGATTCATTGCTAAATGAAGTCATGAGGACAGCTTCTACGGAGGATACAACGTTAGATGAAGTGAGTGAACAAAATGAGAAGATGATGAAGATGGAGATCACGATCTGGAACGCTGTTGGAGATGCGGATACATACGAGCACCGGGATTATTTGGATCATCTTGCTAAAACTCACTTGTGGCTAAATAGAGCTTAATTATCCTATAATCATTTTGTTTTGTAAACATGTGACATTTCAATTTTTGAAAGGATGCGTCCTTTCGTATTCTGAATGTATAAATATCCATTTTGGAAATGAAATGAAAGGGAATAAGTAGAATAGGATAGAGGATAGAAAATATATAGGGTAATACAATGTTTTTCCAATATGAGACTAAGCTACATGTTTCAAATCATAGAGATATCAATTGAAATTTAATAATATGGTGCAATTGTTTATGGTGTTCATTTAAAGTATTATTGAAGTTGTCTCCAGTGTGGTGTTTTCTGGTTATTTAAATTGGTGTAACAAGTTTATATCCAATTTGTCAGTGCACATTTGTTGCATCTGTATGGTCAATTGATTGGTTCTTTCTAGTAAATATTAAAACCTTTAAATTGATCATATTAATTAGAGAATGTCAATTGGATCACTAAGAAGAACTCGGTAATCATAACCTTGTATGTTTATACAAGTTATAAACTAAATCAAATGCTAAAAAACTTGAATGTCTGCCAGAACGAAGTACTTGTTTCAAATTTCTCTTGATTCCGCATACTCAATAAGGCACTAGTCTCTGCATTTTCACCATTAAGATTCATTCATTTTTATTTACATCTGTTAACTGAGCATATTAAGATTTAGTTTTAAGCATCGATATACAATTTATACCAAATTTGATTTCAATTTGTTCACTTCCATCTGCCATCGTGGAAAAATCATTGCAAGAGAGAAGATCATAAGTCAAGTCTACCTAATTCATATAGGTACACCCGCCTAGGTCTAGCAGCACTTGAAAGAGTAGAAGGTCTAAATCTTTTGACCTTTTCTGTTACTCTAAAATGTTGTGAAAGCTTGGCAACCTTTCATGGTTCAAACCTGCGTTTTTGAGAGCTAACAAATTGGCGACTCTGTTGGGGATTAACTTAAGAATCTATGCCTTAATCATAGAGTCACAAACAAAATACAGACTCCGCTGGGAATAGTAAAAAACAAACATTTTCTCACTTTTAAGAAAGTGAGTGGCGACTCTGATAAAACATTGCAACATGAATGGAAGAAGATCTCAATATAGGGGAGGTCATACTAGAGCCCCTGCTGGCAGTAGTAAGTGGACATACAAGGATGATAGGGTTGATAAGGGTAAAAGGATAAGTGATGACATGTGCATGACGAACAAAGACAAATCATCAATACCACATAGTAAAACATATGACCATTATGATACATGGAGAGATAATTTAAGCACAAAGCCTTGTACCCCAGAAGATCAAAGAAATCCTTTTTACAATCCTAAGAAAGAGGCTGAGTTTATGGCTGAACTTGAGGCTGAACGAATCAGAATTCAGCATGAACTTGATCAAAAAATGGAAGGTAATCAGAATGGACCCACTGATCAAGAAACTCCTCAAGAGGATTATGAATCTTTAAGTTATGAAGAAGTAAAAGCACGATTTGAATCTCATAGAAAGGAAAGAGAAGAACAGGAGAAGGCCCAGATGATAGAAGCAATGAGAGAATTCAAACTGCAGAAGACTCAGAACATTACTCAGACAACTAGTTGCTCCCCAAAGTATGTACCACCTCATAAACAGGGTAATCATGGTGCAGGGTCTTCTGATCCAACAAGGTTCCCTCACCATCAAGTAGGGAATCAATACAGACAGCCAAATCATCCACCTCATATTCCCACACAACATACATATACACAACCACCTCATGGTCACATTTTGTGCCGCATAATCATACACAATTCAATAATCCAATGTACCAATATCAGTACCCACCTAACCCTCCTCCTCATCAATATACAACGATGATCAGACAATTTGATCTGGCAGGGTTTCAATTATACCCTTACCCCATGGATGGCAGCTGGAGAGGCCTGGTGCCTAAATTTATAGGGAGTAGTGCAATTTCTGCCGAAGATCACCTAAGGAGTTTCAATTCCTTCGTTGAAGATTTGGATGTACCTTATGAAGATTTACATATGAGGCTATTCATGATGTCGCTTATTGAAGAAGCTAGGGATTGGTTCAACAGCCTAACAATAGCCTCTATTGATTCTCTCCAAATATTTCAGGAGTGATTCCTCAAGCAATATGGGAATCAAAGTGCACCTGATGCTGCTCTTCATGAATTGATGTGAATTCATAAAAATTAGAATGACTCAATTTATGATTTCAATCGAAGATTCAATAAACTATAGAATAAAATACCTCCTAGATCAAAATTGCCAGACTCTGTAGCATTGAGTGTTTATTTGAATGAGTTTGATCCTAAAATAGGGTATGAACTGAGAAATAGGCTCCCAAGAGATTTGGCTGAAGCTCAGAAGACAACATTAACAATTGAAAACAATAGGAGGGCTGCTAGGATAATTGATAAAAGAGAGAATCATAGGGCTCCCCAACAAACCAATAATTATCAATACAAATAGGAGAACACATATAGGAATGAAAGGAAAAGGCTGAGGTTACATGACATGCCTTATAACACAAATTGGAAGGATGGAAAACCTATAAAAGATAGGCCTAGAAGCAAAGAAACTCCTGATCCATTAAGGAAGAAGGGAGCCTATATGGTGGATAACAATTATTTCTGTGAAGTATGTGATAAGCCACATTCCCCAAATTATTGTGTTGTATCCCAAAGAATGCAAGAGGAAGGAATGTTGATGGGAAACAATGGGGAAGATCACACATCGTATTTGACTACAAATATTATTCACCATGTTGACGAGAGATCCTCATCTTCAGAGGATGAAGGTTATGAGTATGATGTATCAAATCAGAAGTACAATATCCACATGGCTGAACAGTGAATCCTTTCTGAATTTGAAGAAGATTATACAGAGCCACATTTTGTTGAGGTAACTACTCAATGCAGTATGAGGAAGCTTACTAAAGAGGAGATAGAGAGACTAACTGTTGTTGCAGTTGAAGAAGCAAAGAGTAAGTACTGGCTGAGAAATAGGACAGTAAATGAGAAGGAAGGTGTCCCCAGGGGAATCTTTATGAAGGATCAAAAGGTGACACAAGGAGTCTCGAAGAAAACTGAAAACAAAAACCTGATAAGAGTGAACAGAATCCTGTCCAAAAGGAGGAAGTAAAAGAATTACACAAAGAAGTGCAAAAGACTGATCAGCCAAGTAAAAGAGAAAAGGAAGAAAGCAAAGGAGAAATGTCAGAACAAAAGAAAATGGTTAAAGTGGAGGGTTCTTCTTTTGACTTCACTCAGGCTTTATCTCAGGTAAAGATGTCTGTACCACTACCTGAGATGATGAAAATTAAAGAATACAGAGACAGTGCGGTCCAATTAATAACAAATGGGAATGAAAAGCATATAAATTCTAAAAGCAAGATGGCCACTAAAAATAAGCAATAGAATGTGAATATCCAAGAGGTGTGCCTTAATAATGCATTTCCCCCACAAGTTGATCCTTTTTTCACTACATTACTCATAAATAGATGCATGATAGACTTTGGTGCTGCTATGAATATTATGTCAGTAGGAGTGATGAAACAACTAGGCATGTGGGTAGATACACATGAAGGGAAATGCTATGCAATGGACAACCGACCTATTCTTGTGGTGGGTATAATGAGAGATGTTGAAGTCAAGCTAGCTGCTTATCCTCAAGTGACCTATAATATTGATATAACGGTGATAGACGCCCCTCCTCAGTTTGGGATGCTTTTTTCAAGGCAGTGGACAGCAGCGGTTGGTGGAAATGTCTAGTTTGATTTGTCTTATGCAACAATTCCAGTAAATGGTCAGGAAGTGAAGTTGTATAGAGAACCAAGGATGAACCAGCTTGTTGACTGTGTACCACAAAATCAAATCAATTGTTTTTGTGATGTTGATCTTGGAAGTTTTAATATAGAACCAACCCAGCCAGAGTTGGTCAATACTGACCCAATTGAAAAACATGCTTCACAAAATTGCAAAGGAGCGTGGAAGATGTACTTTGATGGAGCATGCAACCAAGAAGGTAATGGAATAGGGATAG
The DNA here is from genome assembly GCA_007258455.2 of Sequoia sempervirens. Taxonomy (NCBI): domain Eukaryota; kingdom Viridiplantae; phylum Streptophyta; class Pinopsida; order Cupressales; family Cupressaceae; genus Sequoia; species Sequoia sempervirens. Next base: position 11,963 of record VDFB02173675.1, read on the forward strand.
TATTTGTTTCACCTGAGAGTGTTACATTTAAATATTCATTTCTGTTGGAATTTGAATGTACAAACAATGTGGCAGAGTATGAAGCTTTATTAACAGGATTGAATATAGCTATGAAATATAAAATCATGTTGTTGGCTATTCTAGGTGATTCGGAGTTAGTTGTTTCACAAATTAAGTCAAAATATGCAGCAAAACATAAAAGACTGAAGCAGTATAGAAATGTTGTATGTGACACAATTGAGTTATTTGATGCCTTCTTAATTGAGTGGATTGATAGGTCAAAGAACATAATGGCAGACTTTCTAGCAAATGTGGTGCTAAATAAACATGACATTACATTGACTGGAGTATCACAAATTGAGTTCAAGACAAGGCTTGTTGTGCCTGATAACATATATAGTTGGCAAGTCTTTAATGATGATACTGACCTTTTGAAATTCCTCTATTTTATAGATCAATATGAAGCCCAAGAGATTGACTTCAACGCCTTTGTTGAAGAAGTGGATGGGAAGCAAACAGTATTTGGAAAGGAGATCTTACAACTTAAAACAAATAAGCTTCCTAAAGGCTTAGTGGCATTGGAGAGGGTGTATGATGGAAATGATCGGTCTCTCATGAAGCAAACACCAGTCAAAAGGGAAGATATTGAAGAGATTAACTTGGGAACTGAAATTGCACCAAGAAATGTGTACATAGGGATGAAGATAAGCCCTACAATTAGAAGAATGCTAATAGAGTTGCTGAGAAAATATAAACATGTGTTTGCCTGGTCATATGAAGATCTAAAAGCATACAGGGAAGATTTGTTTCAGCATGAAATACCATTGAAGCCAGATGCTAAGCCATTCAGACAAAAGCAAAGACCCATAAATCCAACATTGGAGCCTAAAATGCAGGAGGAATTGGCAAAGCTCAAAGATGGGGGAATCATCAAACCAATCAGGCATTCAACATGGGTCTCAAACTTGGTCCCTGTGAGAAATAAGAATGGAGATATTAGGCTATGTGTAGATTTCAAAAATCTAAACATGGCATCCCTCAAAGATAATTATCCTTTACCCAATATGGAAGCTATATTGCACAAGGTAACAGGGTGCGAACTATTGTCTATGATGGATGGGTTTTCAAGGTATAACCAGGTTATGGTTAAAGAATCTGAGCAATATAAGATAGCATTTACAACTCCTTGGGGAACATATGTATACATAAGAATGCCATTTGGTCTCACTAATGCAGGGGCAACCTTCCAAAGAGCTATGGATGTGGCATTTGCAGATTTTATCAATGTTATCATGGTGGTGTATCACGATGACCTCACTCCTTACTCAAAGAAGGCTGAAGATCATGTTCATCATCTAGAAAAGGTATTTATAAAAGCCCTTGAATATGGTATTAGCTTGAACCCTAAGAAATTTCATTTTGCAGTCACAGAGGGTAAGCTCTTGGGACATATTGTTTCAAACGAGGGGATTAGGATAGACCTTGAAAGGGTTGAGGCCATTGATAAAATTCATGTCCCTAAAACTGTTAAGGCAATACAGTCGTTCTTTGGACATATTAATTTTGTTAGGAGATTTGTTTCTAACTTTGTTGAGATCATTAAACCCATATCAAAAAATTTGAAGAAAGGGAAAAAGGTAGAGTGGACTACAGAAGCCTTGGAAGCTTTTGTATCCATCAAATGAGCCATTAAGGAGGCTCCTATCCTTAAATGTCTAGATTTTGCAAAACCTTTTCAGATATTTTCATTCAACTCAATGCACACTATTACTGTTGTTATGTTACAAAAAATGAGGATGGTCATGAACAACCTGTGTCCTTCTTCACTAAGTCATTACAGGGGTCTAAATTAAAGTATGATATAATGGAAAAACATGCATTTGCACTAGTGAAAGCTGTAAAAGATTTCAGGCCATATCTTGTTGGAGCAAAGGTGGCTGCTTATGTTCCTCATGCAGCTATCAAGGATATTCTGACACAGTATGAAGTAACAGGAAAAAGATGCAAATGGATTAACAAAATCCAAGAATTTGACATGGAGATACAAATTACTAAACTGGTAAGAGGTCAGGGCTTAGCTAAGTTGATGACATAAGCAAATATTGAAGCAAACCAGATTTGCAATATAGAAGAAGAGAATGCAATTGCAAGCATTGAGCATACTCAATGGTATAAAAATATCATGCATTACCTTAAAAATATGAAGTGTCCAAAGGGATTGAGTGACAGCCAAAAAAGAACTTTGAAGCTGCATGCATCTAAGTATGTTTTCATGGATGGAGATCTATTTTGGAAGAACAGGGATGGTATACTATTGCTATGTCTGGATGAATCACAAGCCAGGCATGTCTTAAGTGAAATGCATGAAGGAGTTTGTGGAGGAAATTACTCAGCAAAGACAATTGGACATAAAATTCTTAGGGTAGGGTATTACTAGCCAAAGGTTTTTAATGATTCTTTTACATATGTAAGGAAATGTGAAGCCTGCTAGAACTTCTCTGGAAAACTGAAGTATCAGGGAGCTTTGCCACTTCGACCTTTGTAGGTTGATGCCCCTTTTCATCAATGGGGAATTGATTTCATTGGAGAGATACAAGAAAAATCAAGTGGTGGACATAGGTGGATACTGGTGGCCACTGATTATTTTACCAAATGGGTTGAAGCAATCCCAACTAAACAGGCTACAAGTAAAGTTGTAACAAATTTCTTAATGGATAACATCATTACCAGGTTTGGTACACCACTGAGGTTGATCACTGACAATGGGATGTGTTTCAGATCAGATGAATTCAGAAAGTTTTGTAGCACATATGGCATTACCATTTATTTTGTAGCCCCTTAACATCCACAAGCTAATGGTCAAGCAAAGTCTAGCAATAAGAGTCTTCTAAAGATTATTAGAAGGATGCTAGGTCAGAACAAGAAAGCTTGGGATTCGAAATTGAAATTGGCTGTTTGGGCTGACAGAATCACTGTTAAAAAGGAAATTGGAAAATCTCCATTTGAATTGGTGTGTGGAACATAAGCCAGGATGCCTTTGCAAAATTTGTTACCAGTCTACAAGTTTGTCCTTTAGGAAGATTTGGATATTCTAGAACCTATGGAGGAAAGAATGGAGCAGCTAGCTGAGCTGGATGAAATCGAGAGAGTTTCCCAAAACCAAAACATGAAGTTATAGACACAGATGAAATATCTATTTGATAAAAAGGAAAAAGATAGAAAATTTGGAGAAAGTGACTTGGTACTGATGTGGAACGCAAGGTGTCAAGAGAAAGGAAAGCATGGGAAGTTTGAAGCCTTGTGGTTGGGACCTTTTGTGGTTATTGCGAAGAAAGGTGAAGATTCATACTATCTACAAAATATGGCTGGTGAAGATCAAGAATTGCCTGTACATGGGAAATTTCTGAAGCATTTTTTCTCTTGAACAATACTGAGGATTAAGGGTTGTCAGTGCATGGACAATCCTTGACAATCTTCTCAAAACTTTATCTTCCATGCACAGTAGTCTAGGAAATAAAAGGAACAAGACTTGCCAGTACATGGACAATCCTGATTTTCCTTCTTTCAAAATAATATTTCCATGTACAGTAGTGTAGGGTCACATTCATCTCCATTGTCATTAATTTCCCTTGCTCACATGATCCATCACCTTGAGTTTGGTCTGCTCACCCAGAAATCTAGATTCTTGCAATGATCTTACTATCATTCATCCCCAGACAAACCCACTGTTAGAACTATAAAATTTTGAAATTTTCACAATCAATTGCATTCATAAGTTTCCAAAATAGGTCCTCATCATAAGCATAAAATTCCTTCCTCATGGCATCTCACTCATATTTTGTCATATGATCCATTAGAATTCATCTAGTCCTTGATATTTCATTGTATTACTCATATCAGCATGATAGGGTGAAGGTCTCACCTACCCATATTTTTTACTAATGTATACTTGTTGCAGATTATTGGCCACAGGACACATATATTATTTTGGTGACAAAAATCATATCGGCAAGAGAATTTTTATCGGTGTGAATCATAGCGAACTCATGTATGTCTCACCAACTAACGTATGGAGTAATGTATCAACCGAACAAAAGACTATCGGATTAATATCGTACCGAAGGCAGTAGGTCTTGCCAATAAGGCGCAAAGGGGTTTCGTCAAAAATCTATCAGAAAGAAGCTATGTAGTCTTGCCGACTCAAATGTCACACCGATAGAGAGTTGCATCGGCGAGAGAAGGGGTCATTAGCATGAGTTTCACTGAAGTTTGAAAGTTACACCAATAGAATATTTCAGGGAGAGTCTCACCGAATAGAGTAATCTAGAGGAACGGGTTCGGCGAGAGATCTAGCATCGGTGTGAGTCTTTTCAAAGATTCATAGGTCTTGCCGATGAAATCTATTTCATCGATAAGATTAATTTCATCAGTGAGAGAATAATAAGGTCACAGCGAAACACAAAGAACTAAAGGATGATTGTCGATGAGACATTGGCCTTTAGTGTGACTACAGGATGTTTCGGCGGAAGATCTAATGAATGTTGCAAAAAGATTTCGCTCCAGATTTGAAAATCTCTCACTGACAAGACACTTGATGCGATAGTGCAAGTTTCAAATAACTCTTCATTCGTGCTTCGACTGATACATTAATGGCGCGATGGGATATAACAGGGTAAGTGTAATCAAATGCATTTGTGTTGAGTTGATTGCAGAAGGGTCAGCAGTGTGAATTGAGAACTAGGAAATCTTCCAACCTGAGGAGCTCGAGCAATATACTGTAAGTGACTACATGACAAATTTTCAAATTTTAGCTTCTATAACTCTGAAGAAATGGATTACCCTAGTTCTGGAAAAATTAAAAATAGAAAACAGGGTGAAAGTAGTCAATCGAAAGGGAAGAAACAAAAAATTGATACAGAACATGAGGGCACTGAATGAAGATTAAACTAGGACCTCATTGATCAGGTGCCTAGTTCAGGGCCTAGAGCCAGAAGGTCTGCACAACTTAGGGTAGAGATTGATAAACGTGATGATAAGTGCAAATTCATAGGAGACGTCTGGACTGCCATAAGGGGGTACAAATTGTTCAATTTCCATTATCATAGAAGAAGTCGTTTTGAACCAGTTTATAATCCATGGAAGCTGAATGTAGGAAAACTGGTGTGCCCTAATGTATTTGTGAATGTTGAATTAGTAAAATTGTTGGTTGATCACTATGACCCGAAGCATAAAGCAATATGTGACCCGTTTGGAAAGCCACAAATATATCTGTCAAAAGAGGCAATTCGGCAAGTTTTCAATTTAGAAGGGTTTTGCAATGAGGAAATCATACACGAGGAATTGGAGAAGGAATTCTCGAGAATGGATATAATCTATAAGGGTTGGAGGTTGCCAATTCACAGAGTTAAACAAGGCAACAAACCAGATCCTTTGCAGGATAGTGAGAGACCTCCTTATCATGTGGACCTGTTTGAGCCTTCTATGAAATACACCTACTTCTCAGTATGCCAAGTATTGGGAATGGATGCCCGAGAGTACATGTCAATTGTGCCTATGATTATCATAGCAGATATCCAGTATCATAATTCTCGGCCATTTGACTATGCCTCGTACATTTCTAGGGGCCTTGATTCAGGACTGATGGCTATAAAAGGTGGATCATCTACTTTTTATCTCAGGCATTATTCATTGTTGATGCATCTAGTACTATATTTTGGGTAGGAGTTGGGAGTATGGCCTCCAAAAAGAGAATTTCTCAACATGGTGAAGATGGTGAAGCATTACCTGTTCAATTGTGGACTGCTATTTGGGATAGCAGGTTTGCTAATGATAGTTTCATTCATTTTGAGGAATATTTTGTGAAAACTATAAATATCCTTTTAATTATTCATTATCTGATGAGATAAAGAGATTTCTTCAGCCAAAGGATTTGAATGGGCCAGTTGACCATAACTGGGGAGATTGGTATTGTTTGGAGGGAGCTACAATGATCAGAGTCTATGGGTTTGAAGATGCCCCCTTCATTCTGCCAAAGACAGTTCCAAACAGGAATGCATATCTAGAGATTGTCAACAGATGGATTATTGTAGTGTAATGAATTTTAGCTATTTTGGGAAGTAGGCTTTTATGCCTATATCATTGTGCTTTGGTGATTTAACTATGTTGGCCAAGGAAGGATACAATTTGATCTCTGACAAACTGCTTTAGTACAATATGAAGAGAGGACCACCTAGGAAGAACTTTGACCTAGAAGGGTATATCAATTCTGCCAAAGAGAAGATAAACTTTGGAAAGTATCAGCATGTGCCCTATCCCTTTGATGATATGATTCAGAATCTAGAGGAAGATGAAGCTGAAATGGTGGTTGAAAGATATAACCAAGGGATGCATGATGCAGAGCAATTGTCTTCAGGGGAAGAGACACCACAAGATAATGTGCCACAAAGCCAACCAAAAAAGGTATCCAGATTGAGAACTCAGCAGTATGTTTTCCCAACTAGAGAGTTGAGTGTTGAAAGTGGTGATGTAGATGCAAGGCATATTGAGTATAGATCATTTGTTTCAGATCATGAGTTCATAAACTCCCCATAATTCAAAGCATTTTTTTATAAACAGAAGGGAAAGGAAATAAGAGAAAAGGTTGATGATGTCACTATAGGAAATGAAGAACAATTGTTGAACGAATTGAGGAAATGTGTGGATGATGAAATGACAAATATGACCCCTGAAAAGGGGAGGAAAATCTTGCAAAATTCTGGTGTTATGATCTTTCCCGGGATAGATCTCAATTGAGCCCTTATTTTTGATATTTTCTTGAGGGACAACAATGCTACACATAAGCTTGACAAAGAAAGTGTAATAGAGGTGTATGTTGGATCAAAGTACAATACTGATGAAGGGTCATTGATGATTTGGGCCTTATACCCACCCCACAAGAAATCAGTAGTTATTGATATAGAAAAGGCATTTGGCCATGTCATGAACCTAAAGGTTGGAGAGGTTGATGTTGTGGCTACTGCAAAAATTGGAGTAAATATTGCAAAGCTGAACAAAGCCCAAATTCAGATGTTGATAAAGGAAAGGGAAATGTACAAAGCAAATAATGAAAGAATGTTGAGAGAAAATGATAGATTAAAAGATTTGTTAGGCATTTCAATGGTGTCAACCAAGATGCTCACTCAAGGAGAAAGCTCTCAGACGAAGGATCATTGGGTTGGATCAAGTGCTTATTCCCAAGGAAAGCATGATGCAATTGTTGCAATAATCAAGAAAAGGAAGGATAGTCTGACACCTTGGTTGAATAAACTTTGGGGAAAACATTCACATACTCTTGCTGCATTAAAGGAGCATGAAAGGATGGATGGACGGATTATGGAGAAGTTTCATGAAATAGATCAAAGAGATGCTTCTAACAGTGCAACAATTGAAGCTGCAAATCATATTATAAATTGACATCGAAACTTCTATAATGAGTTGCAAGGGGACGAATAGGGTTTGATAAATGCTGCCAAGAAAACATTGATTGCATTCTCTGATGACAAAGGGGAACTGAAAGAAGCTGCGAGATGGAAGAATGAGAGTGAGTCATTGCTAAATGAAGTCATGATGACAACTTCTATGGAGGATACAACATTAGATGAAGTGAGCGAACAGAATGAGAAGATGATGAAGATGGAGATCACGATCCGGAACGTTGTTGGAGATGTGGATACTTATGAGCGCTAGGATTATTTGGATCATCTTGCTAAAACTCAGTTGTGGCTAAATAGAGCTCAATTATCCTTTAATCTTTTTGTTTTGTAAACATGTGACATTTCGATTTCCGAAAGGACGTGTCCTTTCGTATTCTCAATGTATAAATATCCGTTTTGGAAATGAAATGAAAGGGAATAAGTAGAATAGGATAGAGGATAGAAAATATATAGGGTAATACAATGTTTTGCAAATATGAGACTAAGCTACATGTTTCAAATCATGGAGATATCAATTGAAATTTAATAATATGGTGCAATTGTTTTTGGTATCAGTTGTTTATGGTGTTCATTTAAAGTATTATTGAAGTTATCTCTAGTGTGGTGTTTTCTGGTTATTTAAATTGGTGTAACAAGTTTATATCCAGTTTGTCAGTGCACATTTGCTGCATCTATATGGTCAATTGATTGGTTCTTTCCAGTAAAGGTTAAAACATTTAAATTGATCATAGTAATTAGAGAATGTCAATTGGATCACTAAGAAGAACTCGATAATCGTAACCTTGCATGTTTATACAAGTTATAAACTAAATCAAATGCTAAACAGCTTGAATGTCTGCCAGAACGAAGTACTTGTTTCAGATTTCTCTTAACTTTGCATACCTAATAAGGCACTAGTCTCTACATTTTCACCATTAAGATTCATTCATTTTTATTTACATCTGTTAACTGAGCATATTAGGATTTAGTTTTAAGCATTGATATACAATTTATACCAAATTTGATTTCATTTGTTCACTTCCATCTACCATTGTGGACAAATTATTGCAAGAGAGAAGATCATAAGTCAAGTCTGCCCAATTCATATAGGTACACCCACCTAGGTCTAGCAGCACCTGAAAGAGTAGAAGGTCTAAATCTTTTGACCTTTTTTTTTACCCTAAAATATTGTGAAAGCTTGGAAACCTTTTGTGGTTCAAACCTACGTTTTTGAGAGCTAACACTGCACACTGCCTTGTCTATGTTATTGGTTACTATTATTCTTTCCCAAGCATCCATAGTTTGTTGGAAAGCACCTTTTTTAGGCTTTGAGCAATAGCAACAAGGAAATAAACAGTTTGATAAAATTCTTTGGTAGATATGTATGTAAAATGTGGTAGTATAGAAAAGGCGGTGAGCTGTTTGAAAAAATGCCTCAAATAAATTGGGTCTCATGGTGATGGAAATCACCATGAGACCACATTTCTTTGAGGAATTTTTTCAAACAACTCATTGCCTTGTCTATGCTATTGCTTACTATTATTATTTCATATATTTCTTCCAAGCATCCATAGCATAGACAAGGTAGTGAATTGTTTGGAAAGATGCCTTAGTAATGCCATGACAAGCACATGCAATTGGAAGCTTCTCCTACTTATTACTTATGCTATGTGAAGTAATTGCATCACTACTTATGTTGACTTTCTAAACAACTATATTGTAGTTGAAATTTTGTCATCTATCAACATCTAGTTATTAGTTATGGAATGTGAAGTAATGCTTTGAGTTTGAAAGATGTGCAATGCAATGTAATCAACTATATGAATATAAACTACACAAATCTATTAAGTACAATTCATTAGTTAAACTATTTATTCTATTACTTACATGTAGCTTTTTCTAAATCCACTGGAACTAGGAGGTGTTCCCTCGAAACCTCCAATATTAGCCTATTCAACATCCAAAATTAGATATTAGAATACCATTCATATAACAATTCTATTAACATGTAATAAATTTATAATTGTTTACTAGTTACATACCTCAACGGTAGATGTAGTGGAGTAATGAGTAGGTGTAGGGCTGGTGTATCTAGTATCAACACTGTGACCCTAAATTTTTATTAAAATCATAAAACTAAATTAGTTAATATTGCATTTCAAAATTGAAATTTATTAAATTAAATTCAATGAACATGCTAACATTTACCTAAGTATAAATTCCATAAGCCTTATTCAAAATTTTAGCTACCCTCGCCATCTCCATAGCTACAGACATATCCTACTTAGAAGCCTCCTGAGTGTCAGTGGGGTCATATGAACAAGTCACCCTACAAGCCTGACATAAATGGGATCAAAGCCCACCACTCAAAGACTCCCCTAGATGGCATTGTAGTATAGGGATAGCATGTTGGATAACACTCTAGGTCAAAGATTTGATGTCTTGCAAAGTGTCTACCTCGGCACTCTCCTTCGTGATGGAAGGGATAACGATGTGTTCATGAGGCGGCCTAATGAGAGGTTGTCTATCTTTCCACCTAGGATCTTGTTGTGCACCGGGTCTATCTTGAGCTGAACCCTCACCTCTCCCCTAGAAGTCCCTCATATCAAAATAATTATGGATTTTTTTCAAGATGAACTCAGTATAGTTTTCTCAGGAAATATTATGGGACTTCGAAATTGTTGCATGGTGGGTAATAAAAAACCATGTACCACCTATCCCAAAAAAAGTTCCTAATTTGTTGGTGGTGGCACCAATGGATACAAAACCTCTTCGCATTGAGGCCAAGATTTTTATTTTTGTATGGGTAAGTGAATAATGAGCACAAACCTAATTTTGTAATTTTTAGATCCTTTACATCTTTATATGATAATTTATCTTGGTAAAAATTTGTAGCCACCTGCCTCCTATCTTGCCAACAACTTAATTGTTTGTTGATTGCATCTACATTTTTTAACATTTCTTTAAGTGAATTTGCAAGTGTTTTTCTTTCCATAGTTGAACTTGTTGGATCATTCAACCTCATGATTAACTCCTCAAATTGGTTTTTATTGTTTTCAATTTCACCCATTAAATTTTGTTAAGTGTTAGGAGGATGTTAAGGGATTAGTGGAGGAGATTTTTGTTGTGGTTGTTGAACTTGAGGATTTTGTTCATGTTGTTGTTGCTCTGGTTGTTGAGGATTTTTAGGAGGGTTTTGAAGAGGGTTTGTAGGATCATTATCATTTCCTACAAATTCAACAAATGAATATAAAAAATAATGTAAAACTAACAAATTTAAAATAGAAAACAAACAATCCTTACCTCTTCGACTACCCCATCGATGTGGCTACATCTTGGTGATGAAATAGCAACAAATTGAAGAAAAAATTGCAAGATTGACTCTTCCCATAACACGAGCGCGCAAGAGAAGGGATTTTGGCCGTGGGAAGAAGGAAAAATAGTCAAAACACAAATGAATTTGGATTTTTTTTTTTGTTTTAAAATCTCATAACACAAGCACGTTATTCCACACTCGCATTAGAACATGAGTGTGGAATAGGCTCGGTGTGGCTGAGCCTTAGGCTTGGCACACCAAGTCATAATGTGAGCCATTATAATGCGCTCACGTTATGAGCTATTGGAACATTTTTTAAAATTTGGCACAATTTGGCCCCCCATCTTCTTACACCCACCCTTCAAGGTTACAATAGTTTGATGAAATCTAAAATTTTTACCTCACTTGAGTTCTAAGAAAACTAATCCAAATCAATATTCCTTTTATCCTTCATCACTTTGAGGAAACTAATCCATAGCAATCTTCCTTCTATCCTCTATCACTCTTAGGAAACTAATCCAATTTATTATTCCTTTTATCCTCCATTTTATTTTTGAAAGCGTCTTTTCCAATGAATCACATTATTGTGTCAAAATCCAAGGGAAAACTAAGCTCTTTCAAGGTCTCTACCTTTTTATGTAGCTTCTACATCTTTTTTGCATCTTGACCTAAAAATTCCTCTATTTTATGTAGTTTCAAACATTTTTGAATGATATTTTATACCTTTATTAAGGAATTAATCTAGTCATGAATTCCTTTGGATATCAATTCATTTTGACTAGCTTTGTAGATTGTTTACAAAATTTAATTTTTAATTTCCTCTCTTGAATTCACGTTTCTATTGTCAACTATGTATTTTTTGAGCTTCCTATTATGTATTTTCAAAGAATCAATTAATTCAAACATTTCACACAAATGATCAATCAACTATACTATTTCCTCTCAAAACCTTTGTTTCATATCCCTTATTGTTTTTCTACAAAATGCAGTTAACCTATTTTTATAAGGATTTATTTCATTTTCTACTTTGCTTATTTGTACCATCAATCCTCCACTATTTTTCTCTCTTCTTCCATTTTTTGTTCCCACAATTTTTCTCATTCTATTTGTTCATCTAGATTGACTTGTAATATTTTTTTTGAGGCATTGGCTTTTACCGTTTTTTTTTTTAAATTTTTCTAAAGTGTTTTTTTCATCATCATATTTCATGATGCTCTCATCTAACCTTTGCTACAATTCATTCAATTTCAATTCCATCTTTGTATGTTCATTCTCTTTTCTTATAGATGTAGAGGTGGATTTTTTAATTCTTTTTTCTAATTCATTGCTCTTGTTATTTGTTTCTTTCTTCTTTTCTTTCCCATTTGCTAGGTCTTCCTATAACTTTTCTATTTAAATCTACACTCTATTTTTGTCTCTCTCTTACTTTAGAAATGATGTGTACAACACTTTACTATTCTTTTTTGATGCATTAATTTTGTTAGAATTTTTTAATTAATAAAAATTCATTTGAATACTACTCACCTCAAATTCAAAGAAATGCATCTAATTATCTGGTTTATTTTGAACTTTAGGAACAACAATCATGTACTTTATGGTTTTGTATTTAGTTCAAATATGAGTAATACCCTAGTTGTTGCAAGATCTAAAGTTATAGTAGATGTACACTCTATCATTTTCTTCCTATGCTCTTTATAAATTTATAATTTCTTTGTATACTTGGAATTATAATCAAAATTTGGGGCCACAAATATAATTGAATTCTTGAATGGAAAATGAGTACTTGCAATGATGGGGACATCTCTAATTATCTGAGACTAAGGGTGAGGATTATCCATTGATGTTTTAGTCAAACTAACAACTAGAGGGGTGCCTTTTAATAGTGGAAATAACTCCTTTGGGGTGAAAATTAAGGTACTGGCAATTGGATATGGACCTATCATAATCCTTTGCTTCTTCAAAATTCCTTGATCAATGGGTGTCTATGTAGTATCTTCTATTTTTGACCTCTTGTGTGTAATTTTCTAGTGTAGCACTTGTTGATCACTACTAGTACTACTACACATACCATCACCACTAGTGGTAGTGCTAGTAACATTAGATTCTCCATCACATGTCCTGGTTGTGATTGTTTCTGATTGTTGTCATGGGATTGCACCCTTCTAGAGCTGATAAAATCACTTAGTCACCTCATGATACATGGGATGATCTACCTAAGTGTGGGATCAAATGATGGATATCAACCTCTAGAAATGGTTGGTTCCCTTGATGCTTCTACTAATTTTTAGTTTATCCTAATCTAGTATGACTATTTATGTCATGGAAAAGGGATAGAAGGCTGAAAATTTGAACCTAAACTATGGATATTGATGCACCAGAATATGAAGAATAAGTGTTTAAAATCTTTTACATACAATATTTAATAAAAAGATGTTTTTTTGTCACACAATCATGTTGTTTCTCCTTATGTTATGAGCTATTTACTAGAATGTGACCTATATAATTTGTTTTAGGTTTTGCAAGTGTTTAATCATGCATGATTTAGAGGTTTTGATATAAAAACAAAGTAAAATTGAAAAATATTAATCAACACACCATTAGAACCAACACAATGAAGGTGAAAAACTTTCTTTTTATAGATAAAGATGCCTTATAGTATAACATGTAGTCTAAAATATGATTTGATTGATTGAAGATGCATGAAAACAGTGAAGTATTACAATTCTTTTCTATCCCAAGACTAAATTTTTTGAGCTACAATACATAGTATGACCATAAAGAACTTTTCCAAGTTACAATGTGTGCCTTAAAAAATGGCCCCTTGTCATTTTCATGGCCTTTTAGGTCTTGTTTCATGGTGTTTCATCTATTTTGCTCTGATTTTATGTTGTAACATGGCTTGAACAAGCGTATTTAGGTACTAAAATTCAAATAATGATGTCTTGTGAAGGTGTTGTGAAGTGTTGTAAGATATTTCTACACTCTTCTAGACTCTATTCATTACAATTCACCTAAAAATCACATTTTCATCACTAAACAAGTCCTATTTTGAAGTGTTGTAAAGTCTTGTAGAAAATATTTCACATTATTCTAGACATAACTTCACTATTTATCCCTTTCTTATACTTTATTTGGCCCCTTTATGCCCTCATATGCTTTAATTAAGTGTATTTTTAAATGTTAGCCTGACAAACAACATTAAATACAAGATAATTCCCGACAACCATTTTCAAGTCCGAGGTGGGACCCATTTTCCATGGGTGGTGAATGAATCCCCCTTGGCTCCAAATTCAAAAAAATTAAAATTTCCTTTCAGGTTTTTTGTTTAAAAACACTTGATGTCGACCTGTGATGAGGTATGAATGGGTAACTAGAGCACAAGATTGTATAAATAAGTGATTTTCACCTTAGTTTACATCTATTACAATCTCCTCATTCATTCAAGCATTCCATCCCACATCTCAAGAATTCAAGTATCCTACAACACCAGTTCAAGCAATATTCAAGCACTTTGAAACATCCATTGACATTACTTCATATTTGCATTGTCAAGGGTTTGGTAAGTTGATAGCAATTGCATGTTGTTAGTTTATCATTCTCTTTCATTTCATTGTTTCATTAAGTGTTCAATTACCAAAGAGGGGTTTGACCAAGGAAAACCCCTATTTGCTAACCCTCAACCATTTTTCCCCTATTGCATGTGTGTTTGCAGACTTTTGTGTATAGATTTAACAAGATTTTTAGTGTTGAAGATTGGTAAATAGGTCAACTAGGTGCTTCAAGTCAAATCAAGTCTATTTCAAGCTTGGAAAAGGTTTTATGTCTGTTTCCTGTAAAATTGACTTCGACAACCTAACAAGCATACATTTCCAAATCTGGTGTTGCAAAGTTGCCTCCTGATTTCTCAAAATTTTGGGAGAGGACTGATTCGCCACCAGTGGCAAATGAGTCCCACCTTAAGACTGAAAATATGAATTTTTTCATATTTTGGATCCCAACAGTTAGAAACCTATTTCCAAAACTTTTTCACCAGTAGTAGGACTAATTTTCCACCCTAGGCGAATGAGTCCCAGTGTGAAATTTCAGTAATTCCACACAACATTCACAACATTCTATATTTATCAAGTCTAGCCCGGGTGCACTCTGTTTCATCCAATTTCTTTTTGTTTTGCATTATCTCATCATTTAGTTCATTGTTTTCATATCATAGTGTGTTTTTAAACATAGTTTAAATCTTAGTTTTGCACTCATAATCATTCATTTAAATCACTTAAATTGCATTTATTTTACTTCATTTAGCTTAGAAAACATCACACATAACATAATTTGAATGAAACCTTAGCATTTTTGGTCCCTATCTCTCTCCTTTAGGTGAAAAATGCTAAAAGAGCTAGAGAAGTACATAGGAACCCAAAAATCAACGGTTCATTTTGGTGAACCTACATTTTGAACACTTTAAATTTCTGATTGCATGTGCATATTGCATTCTAGATTACATTTGCATCAACATTCAATTAGGAAATTGTTTTGTTTTTGCATTTTGGGACTTTTCATATTGCATTAGTGAAAACTTCATTTAGATTTCATTTTTGCATTGCATATCATTGAAAAAATTGAAAAACTGCATTATGCATCCTTAATTGCATTCTATAGAGCATTAAAATCATATTCAACTTTCCGAAAAACACAAAAAAAATTCATACTGGGACTCATTCGCCACCCTGGGCGAATGAGTCCCTCTGCACTTTTTAAACAACATTTTTGGCATTTTTCTAGCATTTTCCTACATTATAGTTTCATGTTCTTGCATTATGTTTTCATTTAGAGATTTTTTGTTTTTAATCATTTATTGCATCTTAGTTTATTTGTATCATGGAATTTTCTTTTAATAAGTTTTGCAATTCATTAAAATCATTGGTAGACATGTCCAATTGTTCCTTTGGCTGTGACCCTAATGACCTTGAATTCCCACATGCTCCTTCAACTCCTCATGACTATGCTCCTCATGATGTAGACATCAATGGAGAAGATGATGATAGCATGAAAAAGTTCTACAATAACTTCCTTGATAACCTCGAAGCCAATGCAACCTTTTATCCCTCCATGAAGTCACAAGATCTTCCTATTGTTGCACCTCGATCACTTTGTAATACCCCCATATTTCAGATACTATTTTCTACTATTGGTTTCTCTTGTGTGTAGCATGATACTCGATTGTTGTTTGGTGTGTGTGGATGCGTGGTTTAGTTAATTGTTGCGTGTGACATTATTAGTATGATTTATGATACTCGATGTGTTGATTTGGATTATTGTTTATTCAAATAGTTGTTCATTAATGTTTATATGCCAATGTGATGATTCTATGGTGATGTTATTTAATTCAGTAGTATTTTATAATGCAATTGTTTAATAAGTAGTTATGATGCAGTAGTTAGGTATCATGTTATCTTATGAGCAATTTGGTTAGAAATGTTAGTTCGTTATTGGTATTGTAATTGTTAGAATAGACTAGGTGAGAGGACAGGGTAGCATCACTCGTCTACGAGTGCCTTGCTACACTGCAATTCCTTCTCATGATAGGATGTTGATTTTATATATACATGTGCTACTTGACGTTTATTTGGATGCAGGATTGCAGGGATAAGTCTCGATTCCACCTGCTTCGGCAGGACAGGGCGAGCAATAAATTAACCCAATGGGTAAAATGTTGAAAAAGGGAGTAGGTTTGGAAGTGTCCCCGTCCCAAGTCCGTTGTCTGTTGTGAGTCGTTGTGTTATGACTGAAGTTTTGTCTTTGTCTTGTATGTAGTTTCACTGTTGAGTATTTATTTTATTCTTGGTTAGTGTTTAATTAATTAATCGTATTTCATAAAATAATTAATTAATGTTGCATTGTTATTTGATTTATTTGAGAGTTAGAAAAATGTTAAAATTAAATATATTATAAATTAAAAGTGATTTAATTAATTTTAAGAGTGCAAATAATTATAATTAAATTAATATTGTGAGAGTAATTAAATATTATTTTTTTATTAATATTAAATTAGGAAATTATGTGAAGATAATATCTAAATTTAAATAAATTATTTCAATTAAAATTTTAGATAAATGTGAGCTTTTAAAAGCTGAAAAAGGACCAATAAGGAAGGAGGCTTTTTGGAAAAGAAAGCGGAAAAAGATTTATTGATTTTAATTAGTGATTTATTATTTTTATGGGGGAAGGATTCACACACAAGTTCTTACTCTATTATTCTGGATCTGAAAAAAGATAGTTTTGGGGATTTTGGGGTGTCCTGGTAAAAATTATTGTGGTTGAAAAAAAAGAGAGATTCAGAAGAAGGTTGAGGGCAGAAGATCAAGAAAAGAGCTACAGGCGAGGATTCGGGAATAGAGCTGTAGAAGGAAATCGAGCGGGGCTTCAGAAGGGATTCTTCTCCGAACGAAGGACTCCAGGTTCCATAAAATTTATTATTTATTATTTTTGTTCTGTAAAGAAAATCATGTCTGTAATACTTTAAATCGATATTTTGTTCGAAAGAGGGTTTTGTTTGGTTGCGTTATATTCTTGATTGATTTCTATTGAAAACTAAATTAAATCTTCTGTAGTTCATTAATACAATATGATTGAGAAAAATATTGTTCTGAGAATGAAAATCATTTGATTATCGGATGCAATTTGTGGGTTAAAAATTAATAGCCTCTGAAACCAAATTGATTGTCTTTTATTCTATTAAAATTTTAGGGGTGTATATATATATATTTATGCATTTACTAAAATAAATATTTTCTTTGTTATTATTCGTGATTGGTTGCCTGATCTGTAGTGGGTATGTGAGGACAAACAATTTATTTTGATGATTATGTTGAGATTCTGTATATATATATATAAGGTTATTTTTAAAATATATTATATATATATATATATATATATATTAGATTTTAAAATTTACTGTGTAAATAAACTGTGCATTCTCTTTATTTTTATATGTTTACATTCATATTATTTTCGTAATAGGTGTCGTATGAAATATTTATTAAAATAAATAATTTTTATCTGTTTGCCACGGATTTCCGTGCACAGAAATTTTGTAAATGAAATATATAAAAAAAAAAAAGTTATTAAATAAAATAATAATGTAAAAAAAACGAATTTAAAAAAAAAATAATTATAAAACAAAATATATATGGGGTGGGGGTCGGCCGAGGCCGTACCCCCACGGCCCATGTGGTGGCTGTACGCAGCCTCCACAGGCTGCGCACAAGAAAGGCGCCACGGCAAATGAGTAATACTGCCATGTTATGGTGCGGCGTGCCCACTGCCTGCCCTGTGGTACACAGTACCAGGCGGGTGGTACTATGTACCACAGTGGCAGCGAATGGCTGTTATTAATATGTTTTTATATTTATTTGTTATTTATTATTAAATGAAATTCATTTTTAAAATTTTATTAAATTTAAAATTTAAATTTTAAATTTAAGTTTTGGTTAATTCGTATGCATTTATATATGATGGGTGTTTTTTTTAATATGTTTTTTTTATAATAGTTAGTTTTATATATATATATATATATTTATTTAAAATTATAATTTTTAAAAGTATGATAGTTGAAAAATTTAGCATAGGTTTGATTGAAAATATTGATTTGAATTAAGTTATTGATACTATGTCGAAATATAGGTTAAGTAGTTTAATTAAATGTTTAATTATTAAAATAGTTGATTATACACTTAGTAAGATGTTTTGAGTATGAAGTTAATTGTGAACCTTAGAATAAAAGATTGTTTCAATCTTAAATCGATGACGTTATTTATTTAAATGTTGGTTTTGGATCATGACTGTAAAATTTAGGGAATATAATCGTGAAACTAGAAAAGTGATTGATTATTTTAGTCGAATGACTGTACTTACTTGAATGCTTTGATTAGAGAAGTTACTTGTAAAATTTAGAGTGGATGATTGGGTTGTAAATACTTCAATGTTAGGAAGTGAATTTGATGTGTTTTGTTTGAGAAAAAGCAAGATTGGAAACTGTGTTTAACTGGGTTTAGGAAACCCGAACATTAGATTTTGAGTTGTCTGGAATGTTTTTTTTTATCATGTTTCTTTTATTCTCCATGTCGGGCAAATGGGGTTAATGGTCTATGTAAGTCTTCCAGAGAAATTCTCTAGAGTGGGATGTTATGTGTAGAGGTTCATTTTGTGAATCGCCTTGATGTATTGTACTATGATGTTGTACCCGGTTTCCACGAACGGGGATTTGTGCCTCCTAGGAAATAGGAGTGGGTAATGAGATTTGTACCTCCTTTGGAAGGAGTGTGTATTCGTATTGGTTTCCTCCAGTGTTTGGAGTGAGTTTCCTTGCTTTGTTTTCTCCTTGGATTGGAGAGTTTATGTTGTCTAGTTACCTATTGTGGTATTGTCTTGTGTGTTGTCGATAGGAGAGTGGCTCTTTGTGGGGGTCCGGCACACAAAGGGGCGCCAGGGTAACTCACCTAGAGTTTAATTAAGTGATAATCTAAATGAATTAATGGGGGGGATTTCACACTAATAAAGATAAAAGAATGTCTCTCTCGTGAAGCAAGTGAATGATAAGGCTCGAGATGAGATGGGACGCATAGTTTTGCGTGAGGGTCCGGCGGCCGGTAGAGGCAAGCCAGGGTAACCCAGGATGGGGGTCCGGTAGCCTAGGAAGGTTGAGCCAGGGTAACTCATGGCAATTTATGCATGACACTCTTCCTATGTCAACAGTTAGCCAGTTATTGTGCGATGTTCATGATCTTGTTCTCTGGAAGCATTGTAACCTCGTGTTAAGTGATGTTGTGATTGTCGTGTTAAGTGATATTGTGTTTGAAGTTGTTAAGTGACTTTGTGATTGTAGATGTTAAGTGATATTGTGTCTGTTGTGATTAAGTGATTTATTGATATGTCTTTGGGTTATTGTTGGAAATAGTCTTTGATATTATGTCTTGAGTTTCATTGATGTTGTGATTATGACTTGTTGTTATGTTCTGAGGTGGTTTGTTGTTGTGCCTTTGGATTTGTCGTTGTTGAGTTTTCTAAGTGGTCTTTGATGTTAAGTTGTCTTTTAGGAGTTAGTCTTTGTTATTGTTAGCGTGCTTGGTCGGGGACCCTTCCTTGTCTACTCTCAGCACGGGGGTGGTTGGGTGGAACGTGCTTCGCACCCCATTGGGTTCCCTCTTCTGTTGCAGATGTATTTTCTTATTGCAGGGCTTTTGGAGGATGTTGATGATCTAGTAATTCTTTGTACCAGATAGATGTATATATTTCTGATGTAATGTATTCATTAATGTATTGTCTCCCACATGCGATGGGATGACCTTGATGAGATTTGTATATGTAGTTATTGAGATGTATTTCCAGTCAATTGTATTCTACTATCATTGGGATGTAATGTTTACTCAAGCCATGTATTTATTCAGGATCATTTGTTATAGTTGGTTATGTTGAGTTGTATCTATCGAAAGATGTAACACTTTATATCTTTATAATTACATGTATTGTCATATGTGCATATGGTATTAATATGGTTATTGTTTAATGGATATTTAAATGATGAAATGGGAATGTATAGATTTACGTACTAGATTAATTATTGTTATCTTATTATCGTTGTTAAGGGTTAGTGTAGTCATGTCACTTCGTGTACCCCATTGGAAACTAGTTGTGCCTCATAATACATTGTTATGTTATAATGCTTAAGTATGTTTATTATATTCTTTAAAATAAAAAAAAAATGTTCCGTTGTTATTAGTTCCTTTGGGGTTCATACGGTTGGTGACATCACTGCATATTTACATCCGGAAATCAATGATGGACCTAAGGTTCCTCCCTCAAGTGGACCTAGTTCCTCTAAACAAACACATTTACAACCCTTTTATGATCAGAAAGTCACCAACACTCCCATAAAATTTGAAGAAAAATATGGTAAAGGCTTCACTATTTTAAGTAAACAAGGTTGTGACACAAAACATGAACATGGCATCCATCAACTTCTTGAACAATAGGAAATCCCAACCATTACACACACAAGTGATTATGTCTGTAGTGTAAACCCCAAAGGAACTAATAACAACGGAACAATTTTTTTTAAAAAGAACATAAGATTGTATTTAAGTATTCCAATATAACAATGTATTAAGTTGCATGACTAATTCCATTGGGGTACACGAGGTGACATTACTATTCTAACCCATAACAATGATAACAGATTAAACCATATTTAAATAGTTACATAAATCCATTCATTATCATAACACCATTTAAAATATCCATTAACAATAACCATATTAATACCATATGCACATATGACAATACATGTAATTATAAAGATATAAAGTGTTACATATTTCGATAGATACAACTCAACATAACCAACTATAACAAGTGATCGTTCCTGAATAAATACATGGCCTTAATATCCATTACATCCAAATGATAGTAAAATACAATTGACTGAAAATACATCTCAATAACTACATATACCAATTACATCAAGGTCATCCCAACACACATGGGAGATGTGATAAGATACATTACATCTGAAGTATAACATACATCTGGTACAAAGAATTATTGGATCAACATCATCTGCTAAAACCCTGCAATAAAGATACATCTACAACAGAAAAGGGAACCCAACGGGGTGTGAAGCACGTTCCACCCAACCACCCCCGTGCTGGGAGTAGACAAGGAAGGATCCCTGACCATGCACGCCTAACAGTAACACAATACTAAGTCCCGAAAGACAAATTAACATCAAAGACCACTTAGAAAACTCACAATGACAAATCCAAAGGGCACAACAACAAATCACTTCTAGACGTAACAATAAAACACCTTTCCAAATTACAACTAGTCACACTCACAACATCAATGAAACTCAAGGCATAATAACAAAGACTTCTTCCAACAATGACCAAAGAGAAATCAATAAATCACTTAACCTCTACAGACACAATATCACTTAACAACTACAATCACAAAGTCCTTAACAACTACAAAACTATCACTTAACACGAGGGTTGCAATGCTTCCAGAGAACAAAGATCATGAACATCGCACAATAACTGATTAACTGTCGACATAGGAAGAGTTTCATGCATAAATTGCCATGAGTTACCCTAGATCAACCTTCCTAGGCTACCGGACCCCCATCCTTGGTTACCCTGGCTTGCCTCTACCGGTCACCGAACCCTCACGCAAAACTATGCATCCCATCTCATCTCGAGCCTTATCATTCACTTGCTTCACGAGAGAGACATTCTTTATCTTTATTAGTGTGAAAGATCCCCATTAATTCATTTAGATTATCACTTAGTTAAACTCTAGGTGAGTTACCCTGGCGCCCCTTTGTGTGCCGGACCCCCACAAAGAGCCACTCTCCTATCGACAACACACAAGGTACAATATCACAATGGGTAACTAGACAACATAACCTCTCCCAATTCAAGGAGGAGAATGAAACAAGGAACTCCTCCGAACAGGAACCCAAATGCAAAACACTCCTTCCAAAGGAGGTACAAATCTCATTACCCTCTCCTATTTTCCAGGAGGCACAAATCCCCGTTCGTGGAAACCAGGTACAACATCATAGTACAACTCTACACCATTCCCAAGGCAATTCACAAATTGAACCACTACACAAAACATCCCACTCTAGAGAACTTCTTTGGAAGACTTACATAGACCCTTAACCCCATTTGCCCGACACGGAGAATAAAAGAAACATGATAGAAAATCATTCCAGGCAACTCAATATCTAATGTTAGGGTTTCCTAAACCCAATCAAACACAGTTTTCAATCTTGCATTTACTCAATCAAATACATCAAATTCATTTCCCAACATTGAAGTATTTACAACCCAATCATTTACTCTAAATTCCACAATTAACTTCCCTAATCAAAGCGTTCCAATAAATAAAGTCATCTGAATAAAATAATCAACCCTTACTCTACGTTTAACAGTTGTATTCATAATCGAGGTATTATAAAAAAAAAAATTCATCCAATTAAATAAATCATTCTCATATCTCTAAGTTTGAGGAATATATTCAAAATCAAGACATTTAATAAATAGATAGTTAAACTAAATCGCTTATTCCATATTTCAACCATAAAATAAATTAATTAATCAAAATCAATATTTTAAATCAAACGTTTGGTCATACGTCAAGTATATTTCCTCAATTAAACTATATTCTTATAATTATAAAAATAATCATATTAAAATCATTACCACAATATATAAAATCTTTTATATAATAAAAACATATTCACACATTCTAAAAAGAATTTACCTATATATATATCAATATATATATACACAAAAAATATATATATATCAATCTATATATATACATAAAATATATTTT
>VDFB02173677.1:0-18036 GCA_007258455.2 Sequoia sempervirens
GTTAGCATCACAAAATTTAGACATTACATGTTGGCACATAAAATAAAACTCATTGTCACAATTGACCTCCTCAAATACTTACTATCAAAAGCAATGCTCGCAAGAAGAATGGCCAAATGGGTAATGATACTATGAGAATATGACATCCAATATGTGGAGTGGAAAGAAATCAAAGGCCAAGTCATCTCATATCAGCTTGCAAAAGCATCAATTTATTCAAAGAATCCTCTCGTCTTAGAGTTTCCAGATGAATCTATTTTTAATCTAAATGTAGCTGACCACTAGAAACTGTACTTTGATGGGTCATACACATAGCATGGATCAAGAGCTGGCATTTTCTTTATCACCCCACAAGGGGATTGCATACCAAGGTCCTACAAACTGGAATTTCCCTACACCAATAAAATTGTAGAATACGAGGCCTTAACCATAGGTCTTAGAATAGCAGTACAATGGAATATTATAGCTCTCAGAGTATACAAAGACTCCCAATTGTTAATAAATCAAGTGAATGATGAATACCAGGCCAAGGATGACAAGCTCACTCCATACAAGAAATTGGTGGAGACTCTCAAAGACTCCATCAAAATCACATTTGAGTAGATTCCTAGAGCCAACAACAGAGTAGCATACGCCATGGCAATAATTAGGTCCCTATTGCACATCCCCAACAATGTTCCAAAATATGAATTCCTAATAGAGCAGCTTCTCATGCCCACATTTGAGGTACTAGAATTAGAATTCATGTGTGAAATCGTTGGTCCCGGTGATCCTTGGTACCATGACATTTATACATACCTTCAAATAGGAGTCATACCCGCCGACTTACTTTCAAACCTAAAATGAACCTTTGTAAAAAAGGCATCTAGATTCGTCATCCTAGGAGATACCCTATGTCGTAGAGCATAGAAGCAGCTCTACTACACTACTTAAACGCTGAGGAGGCATTGACCATTCTAACTGAAGTACATAATGGTATTTGTGGTTCCCACTCGAGTGGAATGAATATAGCCAAGAAATTGCTGAGGATGGGGTATTATTGGCCCACAATGGAAAGAGAAGCACATGACTATGTCAAAAGGTGTCTACAATGTTAGCAACATGGATTATGCTACATAATAAAATTCTCACTTTGGAAAATCTTGGCAAGAGAGGACTTCAATTACCTAACAGATGCTACATGTGCAGGAATGATGTTGAGACTGTTAATCATCTTTTCCTTCATTGTCCTTTTGTTTTGTACATCTAGGGCAAAATTTTTGCACTTCTTGAAGTGGCTTGGGTTTCCCCTTCTTCGGTCAAAGATTTTTTCTTGCAATGGAAAGCTCCATCAAAAAACCCTTTTGTGCATAGACTTTGGTCTTTTGTTCTACCTTTTGTTTCATGGAATATTTGGAAGGAAAGGAACAACAGAGTGTTTAGGGAAAAAGAGAAGCCAGAGGGGGACTTGTTTGAAAAAATTGTTAGGGCTATAAAGGAAAATTTATCTTTAACCTCTAGAAAATTGGATGATAAAGTTACTTGGTCTCCTTTTGATTTTTCTATTGCTGAAAAGTGGAATTTGAATTTAGTTGCTATAAATGTCCCCATGCCGGCCTTTTGTGGGAGGGAGAATGCTAGTTGGACTTTGCCGCCTTTGGGTTGGGTGAAAGCCAATTTTGATGGTCCTGCAAAAGGAAACCCCGGGAAAGCTGGTAGCGAGTGTGTCTTAAGGGACAATTCGGGGGCTTTTATTGCGGCTTTTGCTGTGGACATCGGTACCCAAACTAATCATGTTGCGGAAGCTTTTGGGGCTTATCATGCGGTTAACTTGACTTTCAACATGAATACAAAATGTCTTTGGTTGGAGGGTGACTCTAAGAATATAATAAACTACATTTTGGGGATTACCCCTCCTTCGTGGACTATTAAAAAGTGGATCGAAGATACAATTGCCTTATTAAGTAAATTCGACAAAGTGAAAGTTTTCCATGCCTATAGAGTAGCCAATAAGGTGGCGGATTACTTTGCCAATGAAGGGATCAAGAAGGGCAGAGAAAACATGTGGAGGAAGAATGATTACCTCCATTATGAGGTGAAAGCTCTAATTTATTATGATTCTACGCATGGTAGAGAAGCTTGTCTATGCCATGATGAAGCGGATAAAGATTAGGTACATCAATCTCATTATATTTGATGGGACCAACGTCATTTTCCTTTTCAAGAATATTTTCTGGCACGCTTTCTGGGTGTCTGGGAAAATATGCTTAAACGGGACCCAAAACAAATGTAGGGTATGGTATAACAAAGCTTTGAAGATGGGGGGAGAGAGAAAATGTGTTGAGCCAAGTAGCTTTCAAGAGCATAGAAATAATACTAAAGCTTGGGAAAAAATTGAAAAGGGAGGTTTAGTCCCGTTTTTGGAAAAACTCCTTGGTACTGATGAGATGGCGCTGGACTATTTTGCCAAAAACTGGAAAAATGGTGAGATTGTGTTGTTTGGCGGAGGTATTAAGCCCGAATGAGCAATCATTAGATGAGATCATTGGTCTTTAGTGAGGTGTGAAATTTTATAGGGATTGTTGGTTTATACGATGGCGGTTATCCGGATTCTAAAAGATAAGGAGAAAGTAAACTAGTTAAAGGTTGCACTTAATGTAGCTACTTTGATGTGGAGTCCATTAAATCCAATCTCGAGGAAAGGTTTTTGAGACATTATGAGTACATCCACCGATTGGATGGTGCTTCACTAAAAATATTATGAATTTATCACTACGCCATTTGAACCACTTCCATCACAAGATTGATTTCTTTGCCTTTTATTTATTCTTCTTTAAGAAATTTCCCTTATTGATAAGAGTTGAAACCCCTAGGAAGACTTATTATTCACTAGTCTTATGGGGCTCATCTATGAGCACATTTTTCAAGACCCCTACTTTGCCTAAAAATGTTGCTATTGAGGAATTGGAAGATGAGGATATAGAAAGTAGCAGGGAGAACGATCCCCTGGCCCCTCCTTCTTTTGCCCTTGTTGGGTCTAAAACCATTGTTCCCTAATTCCACCTTTCTTGTCTGAATGTCACTTACATAGGATTTGCTTTCTGCCTCTTTGTCCCTAGTCTATAGCCTTACGCTTGGTGGCCCCGTCCCGGGTTTTGCCCTTCTATCTTATCTTAAATCCCCGGTCTCTCTTTTACAGTTTATACCACTGGGTTTGGTTGTGGTTTTAAGGTACCTGATTCCCAATTGGTTTTATGCAGGAATTCTGTAAATTCATTCTGATAAACCTATGGTTAGTAAAGAGTTGACCCCTAGTGCTTTTGTATCTGGAAGATTTGTGAAGGCCCCTGAAATTTCCCCTAATCAGGGCAAAATCAATTATGCCCTAAATAACCTTAGGCCTAATGACATAATGGGTGTGGCAGAAAAAAGTACTGATGGTTTTTTAATAGTTCTTAAGTGGGCCCAGAAGGAAGTTTGTGATTTGAATGATCACAATAGGGATCTCAGCAATAGAGTTAGGGATTTGGAGCAGAAGGTTAGCTAGAGTTGCAATGAGAAGGATGGACAGGACACCTCCTTATCGGGGAAAAGACAACAGTTGCAGGAGGAAATATTGACAAAGCTGGAGAGCAATATGTCCAAGATTGGCCAAAACATCAAGGCCACTGTGGCGAATAAATATAAATTTGCTAGGCACAACACCATTATTATCAATGCTATGGTGGAAAAGTTGGAAAAAAATCAAAAGGGCTCATTGGTCATGGACTTGGATGCGGACAGAGGTTGTAGCAGAGCTGCTGTTGAAGGGGTTTTGACTCGCACTCGAGCTAATACAAAGAGGAAGGCCCCTGCTTCTCCACACATGGTTCAAATCCTCAAGCAGGGGTTATAGGATATGAGTGAAGTTGAAAAGGAAGCTGAGGAATTGATGAACACCTTGGAGTAGTGCTGCTATTGTTGTTTCTGGCTTTTTGGCGGTCCTTTTTTTGGGCCCTGTTGTCTCTCTTTGCTGTCGTTTCCTTTTTTGGGATAGTTGTCTGTTTGTTCAAACTTTTTATGCTCTATCTTTGTTCATTTTAACTTTGTGGTTTCAAGTCCCTATAAAACCTATTTTTCCCTTTTCAAAAACATGGGGACCTCATCCATGCTTTAGCTCAAGAGCTTCATCCCATCGTCACACCATGGCCCTTTTCACTGTGGGGACTCGACCTTATTGTAAAAATCACTCCCACTTCATCTAATGACCACAAATTCTTCATAACCGCAATAGAGTACTTTACTAAGTGGGTGGAAGCCATGCCCATGATGTATATATCTAGGAAGCAGATTTCAAAGTTCATCCTAAACTATCTCATTTGCCGATATGGTGCTACTGTACAAATGCATTATCTGGAATAATGAGACACCATTCAAAATTCAGGAGGTTTTTGACTTGAGAAAATTCAAAATCCCGACGTAAACTTCTCCATCCCATATATCCCCAAGGCAATGGCCAAGAAAGCGGAAAGCTACAAACAAACCATTCCTAAAAAATTCTTGTAAAATGGTCAATGATGGAGTCATGATTGGCATTTATGCTTAATCAGCCCTGGGCCTAAACTAACATCCACACACACCCACATCGGCACCACCTTTCTGTTTGGTCTATGGATCGAGGCGGTACTCCATTGAGATCGAACTCCATCACTCCGGGATATCACAAAACCCTCATCATAGATGAAGGTGTAAATATCAAGATTGATTGGAGTTGGAACTCTTGAATGGCGATGTATGGATGCTTTAAATCACTACAAGTCTGCTCCAGGGAATAGACTCAAAAGGAGTTACAATAAGAAAACCAGAAGCACGACGTTCCAAGTCAGAGAACTAGTATTAAAGGAGAATCAGAAGAATGTCCCAAACCCAAGCAACAAAGGAAAATTTGAACCTAATTGGTTGGGACCATTCATTATCATAGCAAGTTATAAGTTAGAGGCATGTGGTTATGCAGCACCTCCAGAAAGAGGAACCTCTGCAGGGCCTTGAATAGATCTCATCTCAAAGAGGGTTTACATGCCTATTTCAAGGTATGGAGCCAAAATCTAAAAATAAAGAGAATTTCTTGAAAAATAGTTTACCGCCCGTGAAAACCAGCAAATAGGCATCACCGGTAACCAAAATAAATAAAAGAAACAAAAAATCCAAAAAAATTAGAAAAAGGATCAAAAATGTTAGGAACAAAGCTCGTCAATCATCTGGCATTGAAACCACTTCGTGTACTTTGGACAAAGTACACAGCGAATTTGGCTTACGCAAATAGAGCGTAGTAAATGACATTTTTCCATCCCGCGGGATCTTTATGTGGGTTAATTACGTCAATCCATCCATCATCCAGCATCAGATCTTCATCCATTCACTCATCCATCGCATCTAGATCTTCATCCATTACTCATCCACTCGCATCTGCACCATAGCATGTTCCTATTTTCGTATCATGATCCCTCCTAGTACTACTCAACCCATCCTCAAGGTTAGGTTGTCCTGCCTTTATCGGAGTAGTCTATTGCATCACGTAGAACCTCATTGGATTGGACCGTTGTATATTCTTAAAGTCCCTTAATGCTCGGAAATCCAAAACATCAAAAAAATCCAAAAATCAAAAACATCAAAAAATATGAAAATAAAAAAATCTAAAAACATCAGAAATTTAGAAAATTCAAAATCATTTGAAAATTAAGAAATCAAAAAAAAATTCAGAAAATCAAACAAATCAAAACATCAAAAATCAAAAACATCAAAACATATCAAAATCCCAAAACAAGTAAAAAAATCAATCAAAAGGTCAAAAAAGAAGTTGTCTTGTCGAACTATGGGTCTCTGAGCCTTGAATGTAGGCAAGGTTGATATTTTATCATCCCTTGAGACACTTAGGTCAATCCTTTAGGAGTCTGTCATAATAAACTAACATTTCATCAAGTATATCTTCAGCTATATAAATCGGTCAGGTCATTAGTTGAACTACGTGGTCTTTGTGTGTATAACGTAGGCAAGGCTAATCTGTTGATTAGGCCCCGAGGCCCCTAGGATAGGTCTTTAGGTTAGTCTCTTGGTTGAAATCTCAGAAAACACCTAAAAATTATAAAACTTCAAAATCAAAACATTTGATAATGCTCAGATATACAAAAACAACCTAAAAAAATGGCACAAAAGATAAAAAACATCCAAATATTTGAAAAAATCCATCCATCTCATCTCGCTTGCACCTGCAATAACACCATCCATAATAAACTGATCGTCATCCTCAATCTTTGGTGAAACAATTAGAAAGAAGTCTAGCAGGTTAAAAGTAAAACTCAAAAATGTCAAGTCTCAGGTTTAAGTCAGTATGTAAACAAGTTGGTCAATTCTTTGTGTCGATAGTCTATCATCCAATCAGTCCCATATCAGTCATTTGATAACATCATGTCCTAGGATGTATCCTTCCTACAAGGGGCATTATTTATCATAAAGAGCACTTTGGATAAATGAAATGACATGCTGCCATCCACTAACATGTCCTAAGATGTATCCTTCCTACAATGGGCATTATCCTTTAGCAATAGTTTCGGTTCTTATCCTTAGAAACATGTTCCCTTTTGGTTAGCGGTATTGAAGAACATCAACTTGTTTGTTTACTTTATCTTGGTCTTTTGACTTATCTCTTTATGCTCATTCTAATAACCTCTTGATGATGTCCAAACAAATGGATTTAAAGAGATAAGAATCAGGCAACACTCATTATATTTTGTCTATTGTGCTTGTGAGAGGTTATTGTAAAATAACCTTGGAAAATACTTGCTCTGTTAGATATGTATATAGAGGGTGTTTTGGGACAACTTGTTGACTATTGCATTGATTCGTTATACCTTTCTATGTTTTGGTCTGAGATGTTTGAAAATTCTAAAGTGCATCCTAGCAAGGTTTCCGTATGTCAGGTGTGAACAAAAATACTCCTATCTATTTGTCAAGTCAAAGTCCATCACACTAAGTACAATGTCACCTTGGTCCTTTATACCTTGATGCATTATGCTTATGCATGTTATCAAACATAAGGTAAGTGACCCTTTTAAAATCTCAATCCTTGATAAGCAAATCATCCATCTATCATCATCATTTCTCATCATCATCTCTCATAAAGTTGGCTTGTCGGATCCTCTTGTCATTATCTAATTTCTTCTTTTTCACACTAACATCACGTCATGAATAGTTAATGATCATCACCAGTGCACCAATCCTGTATCCACAAAACCATCAATAGTCGACATATCATCTCACATACATAATCATCATCATAATATAGATCTGTTAATCTAAGCATCTCATAAAATCATACATTTGCATAATCATATCATATCACATCATCAATCTCATTTAAGTTTTTTAGGATAATATAGATTGGTTATTCTAAGCATCTTAAAGAACCATTGCGAGATCAACCCCCAAATCGAATCTTTTCACTCAATCTCTTGAGGGGGAAATGTACTAGTGTACTTCTTTTCACCGGGGCATCCGAAAAAATCATAAATTTTTTTGAATTTTGATCACAACAAGTTTATTCTTTGAACCAACATAGCAAGTACATTGCTTCAAAGAGTGGAAAAATGTAGACACACAAAATATGCATACATTTCAATCCAATGGTTTAATTAAATAACCTTCATTTAATCAAATCTAACATTTCATCCTTCAAATTAAATAAATCCACTTCATCATTACCTCATTTAAATAAATCAATCAAATCCTAACATTTCATCTTTCATAAATCATCACCTAGATTCACCCTCCTCAAAATAATTAACCTTTATCTTGCATCATCCTTTAATTAAATAAACCAAACTTTATTTAATTAAATCTCAAAATTCATATTTCTCCCTATTGATTTAAATAAATCAAAGTATTTAAATCAAGTAAGTCAAAATAACCTAAACATCATCTAAGCTAATCTAATCTTGATTAACCTAATCTAACCACCCATCACATCCTCTAGCTTTTCCCACTTGCACCAATAAAGCATTTTAATTCATTTATAAAATTATCATTTTCTCTCAACAAAGCATCTTTTTGAGAATATTCCTCAAGTTTGAATATGAAGACAAGTTGACTTGCCCCTTCCAACATGACAATAACTTCTCTCTTACATGTCCCCCACTCAACATTTAATTCTCAATTTCCAATTTGAATCTCCCCCTCTTTGGCACATTGACCAAAACTTGCACATTCCTCAACCTATCATAATGTGACAAGAGGTTCATCTCATTGGTCAAATCTTTATCCCACATTGCTCTATTTTGAACACTCTTAGCATTTGAAATTTTATAACTAGAGGGCTTATTCTTCATCAAATCATACACAACCCTCATCTAGAGTTACTCTCTTCAATTGAGAACTAATTTTTCCCATCATCATTGCATTTGCATCATTTGAGTTTTAGCAAGGATTGGGAAAGGGTCATTGACACAATTGACTCCAATCCAATATGGAATAGGTACTTGTCTTGCTTCTATATGTCTCTTTGATCTTCTTTGTTATTTGTTTGCATCTTTGAAGCATGACATTTTTATTTGATAGAAGCATTTGATAAATTTGCATGTAACTAACCCATGCTTGAGGTTTTAGAGTTTGTGCAAATTTTGAAGGGTGCTTGACCACCTAACTAAAGAATGTAATAAAACAAATCTATGCTAACAAGCATTGTGTTCAATGGTATGACAATTTTGATGAAGCTATAAAAGAGCTAATGCATGAAGTTAATTTTCCTAAAGGAGGACTTGGGTTTCTTTTTTTCTTCTAGGAAATGAAATTTTTCAAATTTCCTCTAACCACTCAAGATCTACACTAATTCCTCTTACAGAGATGATATCTCTAATTATTTTTACTTTAATAACTCCATATTTTCATATTTTTGCTTTTAAAAATACCCCATTCTTTCTAAAATGTTATAGTAGTACTCTCAATTCTTCTATGTGAATATTAGATTCTTTGAATAGAGCAAAAGATCGTAAAGGTGGATGATTATGTATTTTACAATTAATTCTTTGAAGAAAATACCATGGCTCTTTGTAAATTAACGTCCACATTTTCAAGTACAAATGAAATTTGAAAATAAGTAAAGGTTCTTCAATTGATTTGATTAGATTAAAACTAGACAGGTTAGTACCCAATTGTTTGCAAAGGTTTCCCAATTGTTTATAAAGGTAGTATTATGTCTATTGTAATGGTGCACCAATATAGGGTTGTAACCCATGCAACCCTCATAAAGAGAAATTTTTTAATAACTATTCTTAATTTGTGATATATCATGCATAGATTGCATAAGATTATTTTATTTCTCAAAGGATTTGTTTAGGTTCCTAAATCATGTAAAAAAAAAAAAAAATTCCGTTCTTCTTGCACATAGGAACTATGTTTTCTATACACATTGAATGTTTGACGAGAACTTAGATAAAGAAACAACCTCACTCTCGACCAGTATAGACCATTTTGTTTTGTATAAATTTGATCCAACATCTTCTCATACGTGTGGCCATTATCTTATATTTCTCCACAGACACTCTCTTTGGTTTTAGAGTTTTTAGATTCATTTATATCATATTTGACATCCACTAGCCATCTCATGTCTCCTAAACACTTTTGGTGAGACTAGTCACTTGGAACTTGAAATTATCTACAAGAGATGTTCTAGCATTCAAGGCTAGTGGACTTCTATCTTGAATGATATATTGTGATGATAATTCACTGATGCAAAGCATTGTTAGTCATTATATGTGTATAAAAATTTAGTGATTATTATACTATGATTTATTAATATTTTTTTCTAATCATGAGGACACTTCTATTTGGCATGAGTTCTTTATTTTTATTATTTAATTTCCATAATGTTTCCCTCATTCCCTTACATTAATTTAGGATTAAGTTACAATAGATAAGGATTTATCCTTATAAAATTAGAAATTAACTTTATAGGATCACATCCCACACAACATGGTTATTCCAAGTATTGGTTCTCAGTAATATGTGATGCATTGATCCCAAACATAACCAAATACTATACCAATAGTATTTTGGCATAACTAGTGGGAGTTAAATCATTTAAAAGGTTTGGCACCATTATATGGCTTAAGATCACACTTAGCTACTTTTTGGAGAGCTCTTGGCCATTTATTTTATATTGTCATATAAAAACTCTATCTATGTTGACTTCATCAAGAATAACCTAGAATGTTAATGAAATATGGTAATAATGCAATATATATAATTGGAGCTAAACTATACATCCTCGTGTGTCTCCCTTTTTGATCCCAAGAAGAAAACTTCAAACTAGAAACATTATACATAATTTCAATCTCAACAATCCAAATATATTATGGATACCCAACAACCACTAAGACTCTTTCTAGCATGTAATACTAGAGTTCCAATTATTCCACCTACACCTCATGCTATCTTGGGATCTATAAGAAATGGTGCATTCCAAATTTTCCTCAATTTACAATAAAACTATTAACCATTCCTACAAATAACTTGCATTATATTATGAATTATTTTCCAACAAACAAATTTTGAGAAGATTCTATTGTTTGTGGCCTTGTCTCCTAGATTTGTGCCTTTGGATCACCAATAATTGGTCCCCTTTGGTTGATGGTTCAATGAAAATTTACCCTTCTACAAGGGGTTTTTGTTGTGGGTTTTTGTTCTCCTATGGATAGATAGGCTATTTTAGACTATGGGTTTTGGGAATGGGATTTTCATCCCCTTTCCATGAGGTCTTAGGTTCATTATTTTAACTCTCTAAAGGAACCCTTAGAAGTTGTGCCTATTTGGGATAGATTACCATATCTTCCCTTATAGTTTTGGTGCTCATTTACTTTTGAGGGCATTGGTAATGCTCTTGGTAAGTTCGTGAAAGTGGATAATGTGTCAAAAACATTTACTCATACCTAATTTGTTCAAATTTTTGGTGGAGGTGGATTTGTTGAAGGCTTTACCTAGGGAGGTTGTGTTGCAAGTTAATAGCTAGTCCTTGGCTCAATTGGTGGACTATGAAGGTATTCCTTTTCATTGCATACATTGTTTTTTTGTTGGTCACTTGGCTTGTGACTGTTCTCAAGGCTCCCATCTTATTTCCTCCTTTACCTGGTGGAAGATTTCTCTCCATGAAAACTTAAAAATTCCCCCTACTATGGACTTTGCTTCCTCTGACGAAGGTTCTAGGCATCCTCCTTCTGCAAGGACAAATAATATAGGTCTAATGGATGCTACTCCTATGGTTTCTATTGTGTGGTCTTTGGACATGGATGTTTCTAATGCTGAGTGTGTTGCCTCCCTTGAGGCCCCTACTTACCTCTATTTGGAAATTTTTGTTATTCATGATGCATCGTGTTGAATGCTTCACCTAAAGTATCTACTATTCCTCTTGGTTGTTACTCTAGAGGGGAATCTTTCCCTTTTGATCAAAATTTCTTAATTTTAGGTCCATATTCTTCTTGGACAATGATGCACATAAAGAAGAAACATGTTTCTAAGATGGTAATGGTTTCATTTAATACACCCTTAGAGGCTTTACTTGGTTCAAGCTCTGTTGCTTGAACAACTTATCTTTGGCTATTTGTGTCTGCTTTGCTTTGTTTTTTCTCTGTTGTTAGCTGTGGTTGTTCTTGACCCATTGTTCCTAACTAGTTACTGTGTTTCGTCATTTTATTTTATCGAGTTGTTCTACCCTTTTGTATGCTTTGTATGGAAAATCCTTCGCTATATTTGGGATCAAGGCCCTTCTCCTGCTTGCTTAATCTAAAACTTTGTTTGAGAAGAAAGTATTACACTTTCTTTACTTACTCCTTCATTCAAATCTAAATCTCTTGATTGATACAAATCCTTGCCACTTTTGTCAATAGATGATTGGTATCAATTCAACCAACACTAATCAATAAGTTCAAATAGAAAAGTGATGCAACTTCAGTACTTTAAAAATTATAAACATAAAGAGAACACCATTAGAGATGCTACATTACTTTAATAGAATATTTGAGATTACATGGTAGCGGATATCTATATAGATTGTAACCTTTCTTATGTACAAGAAAGATAAAAAAGGAATATGAAGATAAACATTCATATAAAAAGTTATATTTTAAGAAATAATTTTTTGTGTTGGTTCATCTCTTTGACATATAGACTACACACATTTTATCTTTATAATGAATAAGATCATGTAAAATCTATGATTTTGTGTCATTTGGTGATAAAACCTAATACAAATCATTGTACACCAAATAATAAATTACTATTTTCATTCTAGTTTATTATTGTAGAGTTTATAAATGTCACATCTCTTGAGATAAAGATATTTCACTCCATATAATGCTTGTGAGAGCATAATGAAAGTTGTCAAAAAATAAATGTCAATTATAAACTAAAATTATGTTCTTGAAATAAATAATACATCTATCTTCTAAATTAAATATAATACTATAATTAATATTAATTTTATTCATACTATTTTTAGTCAAAATTAATTTTATACATTAATTAACATTATACAAATATAATTTATTATATTACATATTGATTCTTTTATTTATATATATATATATATATTTTCTTTCTACAAAAATTAATTTTATATATCCTTTATATATCTCATTCTAATATCCTTTATGTATCTCATTCTGATGTCTCTACAAATACTTTTTATATTATGCAAAACTTAATATTATTATAATATAAAAAAATTATGCCCTTTCCAATATTTCACATATATTGTATACTCTTGTGGTGTTTTAGAGCTATGAAATATGTAGTATTCAAATTTAGGCATTTTAAAAACCTTTTATTGCAATCCCTATGATTCTGGAGGCCACCCCTCTCATTAGAATCACTTCAACAATTAGCAAAGGATGACAACAAATACCTAGTGCATTGTAATTAAATATTTTTATAATGTTATAAATATAATTACTTAGTTTTTTCTTTTAGAGATTCAACTAGTCAATTACAATTATTTACTTCAAATAAAGTTGTATGAAAAAGATCATCTAATTCTAGGTCTATTCAGACTGTTGATGTTGTTGCTACCTAGAACTTGATGAATGGCTTACACGTTCTTCTAAAACATGGTGATATTCGTTTTTCCTACAAATAAATTCCATTTTCCTATGATTTCTAGTAGTGAAAAGGACGCTGCCAATATAAAAACGAACACATTTAATGGTGTAGATCAAGCTTAACTAGTTTTTCCAATAAAATGGTATAGGTCAACTGGTTTAAGTTGCTTGCATTTGACAAAAAAAAATTCACCTTTTTGACTAGAAAGTGTATACTTTTGATGCTCAGTTATTTGACTAATACGCATATTATGTTTAAATCTACACTTCAGTGATTATTGAGAAGCCTCTACAAAATCATAAAGGGGAATAAATCTTTCATAGAGAGTTAATATGTTGGAGTTATTATTTTATTTTGTGAGACTGGGTTTCATGGTATACAATAGATATTTTTGTATTTGGAAAAAAAATTATTCATAGAGAGAAAAAATAAAAGTTTTATAGGTTTTCAGATCTATTGAAGAGTTATATAAAAATTATTGTTTTATTTTCCATTCAATTTAGGAGTCTTCTCTCCAATTAGAAATCAATCTTTGTAATGAAAGGGTATTCAAAAGATATAAGATGTTAGTAACAACTACAAATGCTTCTCATTATATAGATATCAGATTTTGTGAAATCAAACAGATTTGTGAGCAGGAAGTATGCTCCATACCTTCTACCGAGTGAGTTATGTAATTTATTTGTATTTTTCTGTTCTCTAATTCTCCAATCTTATACACAAGGAAAGGTTGATACAAATTAGACTATTGTTGAGACATTTTATTCAAAGCAGTTCTTAGTGAATTCAATGTTAATTTGTGACCATTTCCTTTTACAACCAAAATAGTCAATACTATACTTTTATTCTCTTTTACATCTATGAGTCTATTAGATCTTTTGGTTCGACTATTGTACTTTTAAAAGATGCTTGGATTTATAATCCAAAGGTATAATATACAAATGAAAAGTATAATATATAAATGGGAGAGCAAGAGCTCAATAACTTAGGGATGTTAGGTAAGTTGATTAATATGTTACAATAATTTAAACAAATGCACTAACTTGTAACTCAAATCACACACATTGGAGAATTCTCCTAAAGTAATGGTAGGATACAAATTTCATGATCATAAGCTCACTCAGAATGGTGAAGATGGTGATGGCGAGGGTGAATGTAGTAGCAATAGCAATGACTGACAATTCCCTATTGCATGGTCCTACTCAAGTCCATGGATGTAATGCATTAAGAAGCTTGGATTCGCTATCCATGTGCCATTGATCATCAAACCTTATCAGTTCAAGAAGTCCTCAAGCTGCCGCATGACCAACCGCGTCACCTCATCATTTCAGTTCCCAGATTGCTTGGGATGCAACAGAGTTGATTAGAGACCAAAGGTTCAGGCCCCATTTCCCTGGAAAAGTTCACACATTGCCAACTTCATTGCCAAATATCACTTGGCAGAGTATAGACCCCAGTGCTTTGTTCAGGGAGTTCCTGGTATGATTGCAATAGGAGGACTGCATCCTCAGATCTCCTAGACTCGATTGTGACACCAGTGTTTAATTCTTAGCCATGATTTTCTTAGGAGGACCACATCCTCAAATCTTCTAAAATTGACTGCATCCCCCAATGTTCAATGGAGAGTTCCATCCTCAATCTCCTAGGGTTAATTGCACCACCAATGTTCAATTTGTATTTTTAATTAGATCATCAGACAAAGAGAAAACATTCTAATCGCGTTAATCTCCATTAAAATTACATACAACTCGCTCAACTTCTTACATTATCACAGCTTTTTATAGATCAGTAAACCAACCTTTGTACAGACGCATTGTGCCACTTTGTAGAAATTTGGAGAAATATGAAGACAAGTTACAAAATACCTGTGCCACACTTAAATCAATTTGCCACCATTCAACATCACTAAGTTGCCCAGTTGAGTTAGGCCACGTAAAGACATACAAACCTGTCGTCAATTGATTTATTTTAATTGAGCCATTTATTAACATAGAATATCGATATACTAATATATGGCATTGTATTTTCGGTAATATCTGTTAACTGGAAACAACTGGTCAAAATTATCTATATAAAATGAACTTTGGAAAAAAATATAAACACAAGAGCTATTGTATGATATTATACTTGCAGTATGTCCCGTTTAATGGAAAACACTCTTTTTTGATATTCATGTCAATGGCGGTTGCTTTTCCATTTTTATTTGAATTTTTCATGGGGCATAAATATTAATTTTTTTTAACAGTTCTATAATTATTATTTAAAAAATATTGGTCATTATGATTTGTCAATTATATTTTTTTGTTGAATTATATTATATGTTTTATTGACAAATAATTTAGTAATGATTATTTTGTATATTATTTTAAAAAATGTTTAAATCAAATTATAATGTAAAGTAACATTTTTAAATTAATTATGTTATATTTATACTTATTTATATTTTATTTCTAATAATGTTTTGAAATTAATAATTTCAGATAACA
Organism: Sequoia sempervirens; assembly: GCA_007258455.2. NCBI lineage: Eukaryota > Viridiplantae > Streptophyta > Pinopsida > Cupressales > Cupressaceae > Sequoia > Sequoia sempervirens. The sequence continues at coordinate 15,588 of VDFB02173677.1, forward strand.
TATTTAAGTTCATATATATATACATATAGAATTTCAATTTTAAATTAAGTTGTGAAATGTGATTCTTTGATGAATTGATTTAAGTGTGTATAAAATTGTTGACATAGGATTAAGGTCAAAACAAGTAGAATGAGAAGTATTGTATTTCATGGGGATTCTTTTGGTGCATGGTGATAGTGCATGTGGCCTACCAATAGAGAAACTAGGGGGCTAGGCATCGATGTGAAGTACAGCAAGGGAAATCGAATTGCCTAAAAGGATTGGCATAGATAAAACATAGGAGCATCACACTATGAGTTACAAAAATAAAATAAAAGTAGATCTCAAATAAATTAATGAAAACAAAGGTGTATAGGAGGAGAGAAAAATGTAATATATGTACACCACTAGAAAGATACGAAATTAAAAGAATTATTTCAAAGACTAAGGCGCATTATGATTCTCACTATAAGAGTTAATGGGCCACCTAGATAATCTATTGAAATATGTGAGGAAGAGTTCAATAATGGATTAAAAACTATAATAGATATAATAATATAAAGTTGTGAAAATTATGAACATCAAGTGTTGATCTCAAACAAATAGAGATCAATAAGCTATATGTGCATGTTGAGCCTAGTGATGCTTAACATGTCAATATATGGTTTTTATGTAATCAGGTGGATTTATAATGAAATGAAATGTTAGTGACAATGATACTCTATGAATTAAGATAAATTGTCTTGGAGGAATAATTTAATTTAAAAATAAAAAATAGAATAGAGCTCCATGTGAGCTGTTGACCAAGTGGTTTGCTTGGTTGTAGTGGATGACAGTCACATTCATAAGAGAATTGGGAGGTAGTTGTAGCCAAATCTCTTTGTTTACTTGTTCTTCAATATGATAGAGTGGTTGCAATGCTCCAAAACAAAGTTTGTGATTCTAGCAAATTTTGGTTACTGGGTCCTATGTGAATGCATGTGTTTTGATATAATAAGTATGATTTTTTTGGAAAAAAGATATAAAAGTGTTGTATATGAGGATCCATTGAATTCTACAAGATTCAAACAAATTATTACTTCAAAAAATGGCTATGTTTCTAACTCATACCCAATGAAGATTGATATTTGATTGTGAGGCTAGATAAAGAAAATAGTAGGTACAATACTTGGTGTGGAATTTGACCCAAGTCTTTCAAAATCTAGCATTAAGTTTTTGATATTTATACTTGTATTTTATAGCTTATAATTTATTATTATTATGGGAATTTTATTCTTAACTATTATCTCAAGTGATAAAATGGATTTATTGTAATTATTATGATAACTACCCTATTAGGTGGTCTAATACCAAATTAAGGAAATCTACACTCATCTTAGCTATGTGAGAACCCCATGTGCAACCATGTAGAAGAAAGGAAGATATCTTCATTTACTAAAGGTCATCTTGTAGCAACTAATAGCCTATGGTATCCTACACCCAATGAATACCACCAAATTGTATCTCTTGCACCTAATGATGGTGAGCTTCCATACATCCACACAAACAAACCCATTTCATGACATAAAAAAAATATTTTATTTACATGTATGGACTTGTGCTTGCCTTATTCACACTCTTACACACAAAAATATAACTACTTAGTTAAACATTCACAATCCTAGTATATCTATTTATATCCCATTCCTCTCATGAAATTAATATTCACATGCAATCAATCAAACTCATGTCTTATACATATAAATTTCCTCTCATTTCTCATAAATATAAATTCCTTTTGTTCCTATGTTATTCAATTGGTCTCATATGTTCTATTCACCTTCCCTAGCATTTATTAGGTCCTCATGAGATTTATCTCCTTAACTCTATTCAACCTCTATGATATATAACTTTCTTCAATCTCCATCAAAACCCATAACTTCATCTTGGCATCCATTATCAAGCACATGATTTTCAATGGTGGACACATGGAATTTATGAAAATTTTATGAGTGATCAAATGAGTCTTTGAAAGCATGAGACTAGTAATAGGTCAATTGGAGGATTTAATGAGCCATGGTTATCCCAAAACCATGACTAGTCATAAGGTTATTGTGGAAACTTCTAACAATCTTAATAGAATCTTATTTTTTCACACATACTAAGTAAATCCCTTTTTTGGGTTTATTTTTATATGATCAAATGTTTGATCATGAAACATGTAGCTTGATTTCCAAATTTTTCCTTTAGTTGGAGTGAATATATCTTAGGAATTTTCCATTGAAAAGGTAGTAGACAATATCACATACCATTCATCATTAGCAATTTGATTAATTACTCATTGATTATAAATAAGGAACTAGTCAATCACAACTATCATCCCACTTAATCATTGACCTTAAAATATCCACATGGGTTAAATTTATCAAACCAAATCTTGTATGATAAAAATCCATTTATCTCTATGCTCATCTAGTTCTTTTGTGTAGAC